>JASDQU010309359.1:91391-105409 GCA_032191745.1 Picea mariana
AAAAGGGGCTGAGATCCTGCGATCTCTGCTTCATCTTGCGCTCTGCCTTCGACAGCTTGTCGAAGTCCCAAAAATAGATCAAACCTGACCAAGGATCCTCAAAACTTGGTCAAGGGCCAACAGGCCCCCAACACTCACCTGTGACTCGTCCCAAGTCACTTTGATCTGGGTAGATCAATTTCAAAATCCTCGAGCTTGGCTTAATATGCTTCGACTTGTTGTTGTGCCACAACCTCCTGTTCAACGAACTCTTGTATGATTGCTTCGTTGACAGGTCCCTCTAGGCACTATTCTGCTATAGTGACGACTTGCTCCAGTTCTTCTCCTCGGCCTTCGATCTCTATGAACAGTTGGTAAGCCTCATCCTGTACAGGTTGGAGCCTCTGAGTCACTTCCATGACTTTTCTCTGAATGGTGTGGACCTGCTGCTAGGCAGTGCGCTGCACTTGGGATCACTTCATTCTTTCCACAGCTGACAGGGGCTTCAACTGCACCTGTATTGTTTCTGCTTGATACTTCACCTCTTGGAGATCTGACTCCAGTGTCTTCAGTTCTGGATTTTCAGTGAGTCGCTCATACATCTGGGCACTGCGATCAGTCAATTTCTTACATTCCATGGCAAGGCCCTTGATTCTTTCAACTACGATCCGGGCAGTTGCTTCTCTTTGATATCGTACATCCTACGAAGTGTCGGGCACTGTGCAAAGCTCTAAGTCTATTATTCGTTGTTGTAGCTACTGGATAGCTTCTGTGAGTTACTCTACTTGATGTGTGACTCGGTCTTCTGCATGTGGCTCTAAGTCTGTCATAGATCGAAGTGCTTTGTTGACTGCTTCTTTCACTTCGAGTTGCTCTGCGAGCAACTTTTCTTTTTCTTGTTGTATCTGTGTTTTTTCCTCTTCAAACTTCATCAGGAGAGCAACCTTCTCCTGCTCTGCAAGTTAGCATTGTTCTATGAGTACTCCTTGCACTTGCTTCAAGGCCTGGGTGGCTTGTTCTGTTTCTTCTTGTGCTAGACGAAGGTGAGCTTCGGTTACATCTGCTAGTCGGTGAAGTTGGGCTAGCTCATCTCCCAACTCTAGTTCTCCCGATGGCAGGGGCGCAATGGACATTGCGCGACTGGACTGAAGGGCCTGCTGTACCCCTCGGAGTTCGACCTCAATTTTGTCGTACATTTCCTCCTGCTTGGCTTCTTGTTTCTCCATGATTTCTTGCGAGGTGTCGTTTAGGGCTGCTATGATGAAGTCAAAATCATCAGTAGTGAGTACAGTCTGCATCTTGGTCACGGTGGCTCTGGATTTCTTCCGGGAAGAAGGTTTTGGGGAAGAAACCTTTCTCTTCTTTAGGGGATCGGTCTCATCTCTAGGCGGTGTTACTTCCCCTTGTTTCTGTTCAGCTTCTTTGTCATTTATATATTCAACTTCGTCATCACCCCCTCGGTCAGGTGATACTGAAGCAGTCTTGCGTGAGGCACTGCTTAAGTCTTGGACCTCTTCTGTCTTCTTTCTTCTTCTAGGTCCGGGTGTATCATGTTCTTTGTGCGTGGTCACTGGGCTGTCAGGGTTAGACATCTCTGTAGGGTCTGCGGGAATAAGGAGGTTTGCCACCCAGTCCTTAGTGATCTCCTCGAGGTCCTCTTCCGTGAGCTTGTAGTATGAATGAAGCTCCTCTTTATGCTCATCTACTCGCACTGTAATGTAGATGAAGTGTCGATCTCCGCAGAACTTCATCAGGGGTCAGAACCTCTGTAGGGTGTTTGGAGTCATGCGAGGTTCAACTTCGATGGATCTCTTCAGATGGATGTAATATGTGTGAAAAACAATGTTTGATTGCCACTGTTTGCTTATATCGCTCGAGTACTAGAGCGTGGTTAACTTCGCAGCAAGTGGCTCAAATGGATTGATGTCCAGGAAGGTTGCACCTTCAGGCATTTCCCAAGAAACAAACACGATGAGGATCAGCAGCCAGCTAAAACAGAATTCATAGCCCTGATCATGTGATTTGTGGTAGTCCAGTTCAAGCTGATTAACTAGGTACTTCACCCAGTTCATCTGTAGACCTTCCACACACTTCCCTGCAAAGTCAACGACAAATCCTGTGACCTGCGTGGGTCAGTTCTTTCGTACTAGCTTCCCTACAATTAACATACATGCTAGGTGCACTGCACCATTTTGGATGGAGGCTACCTTGTAGCCTCGTGTCCCCTTCTCAACATCGTCGTATGTATCCTTGATCTTCTGTGCTAGTGCGTGATCTATGGCTTTTCCTGGATAGAAGTCCTGTGGATCAGGCCCTTGCATACTCGATCCTGTGATCCTATGGATCAAAGTCAGATCGACTGTGATACGGTGGTCGAGCCATAAGTAACTGCCATGGTAACATGAAAGTAGTATCTTGACACAGGCGTTAACTTCCTAGTGCTTTCTGAAGTGTGGGATTTTCATTACATTCAGCAGGGTGGACTGCGTGAGGTTCATCGTCCACGATTGGGGGATTATCTTCGAATTCTTCCCCTTCATCTTGGTCAAGAATTTGTACAGGAAGAGCATGCTATGGTTCTTGTGATCTCTGAGGTTGAAGTCACTGAACTTCAACGCTGCGATCTTTTCCGGCTGTGCTCTTACTGCATGTATCCCCTTCGGGAGGTACGCAATAACCATGGTGTACTCAAGATCTCTTGGCACACTATCTCGAGTCACCACACTAGAAAGAGGTGGGATGTAATTGGGCGACATGGTCGGGATCAACTTCGCATTTGCTAGGTCATCTCTGTGCTTGGTTCTCTTCTCTGTTGTTGGTTGGGATGGCCCGAATCCGCGAGCAGTTGACGAAGAGGTTTGCACTCCTCTCACCGTCGACACTTGTACACCCACATAAATTACTCTTTCATACATTACTCTTTTAGTGATGAGGTCAATGAGTACCTCCTTCACAAACTCTTTGACTGAGCTAAGTTCTTCGAACATACGCGATCGTGGTTGAATCTCTCAGGTTTGAAGAGTAACTAGTCAATGCAACTGGACAGAGGGTGATAGCGCGATGATCACAGTGCAGATTCAACTAATCTGCGGGATCAGATTCAAGGTTAGAAAAATTGTTCTCGGTGCAAGGTTCGACAGAATAAATATATAATGAAGCAACGGATCTCTCCAACGGGAGAGAAGCCTCAGTTCTGTATGTTACGACGCGGTCCCAACGGTCTGATGGTGAGCTATCTGACCATAAATGCCTTTCTACCCATTCAGGGTGTCGGTCTAACGATTATACTGTTCCCAACGACTATATTGCTTCACTATGGTGAAGTGCCATGTGATGTTGTTCTGATATCCCGACAAAGTTCCTGTTTTGTAAATTTTCCCTTTGCGAAGTTCCCTATGGAACCTTCTGTAACTTTTCGATATTTTCTCTCTTCTTGCTGAGCTTTCGAGCCTTCTTTCCAGTGAGATTCATCTCGTTATTCCTCTTTCCATTCTGATTCTTGTCTTCTTTTGGCATAGTAACTTCGCGCTGATGAGATTATATCCTAAGATTCAAGGGTAATACTTCTTTTCTATCTGGGGTAGGTACTTCAGTCTTCTGCAAATCTTCTTGTGTTCTTGCAACTTCAACATCCAAGTCTATGGTCCTAAGTAGCTTCGATATGTTCTCCTGTTCTTCAATCATCTATGCGATCCTCCTAGTCATGAAATCTTTTAATTATTGCTTCTTCTTCTTTCCTTCTAGTCTGGTCCTTCTCGATCCAAGGTTTTCCTAGTAACATAGTAAATGGAGCGTTGTTCTCAATAAATTTAACAACCTCAAAATATTCCTTTGTCAAAGTTCCATGAGCACTTATAGATATATGGGTGAGATTTCCACATGGGGTTATCAGTTTTCCTGTGAATAATCCTATTCCTCCCAATGAAGGAATCATAGCAGGCTCCCCTAAAATTTCCCAAGTTCTTTCTGTCATGATATTCACCTGTGTTTCCTCATCCAGAACACAATCAATGTCGAAGTCTCCTATTCTTTCTTCAATGGACTCTTTTTCTTTGAAGATCTCTGATAAGATGATATTTCGATGGTCATTCAGGGTTTCTTTCATCTGTAGTAATACTTTCACTGATTCTTTCCGGGGTTCTTCCATAATATCAGTTTCTAGATCTGCCTTAGGGTTTTTTTGGTTCATATTCATTCTTTCAACCTTAGCAATCATTCTAGGGCAATCCAATACTTCATGATCCATAGCTCTACAACAAAGAAAACTAGATATTCTACCAGGGCATTCCTTAGCTAGATGTCTCAGTCTTATGAAACTGTAACAAAGGGTTAATCCTCGTTTTCTTTTAAATGATCCCCAACCTTTCCTGTACTGCGCACTAGGATCATAGTATCTAACCTGCAAAAAATTCTTTCTAGGATCCTGCATTCATTTGTTAGTCCAAACATTCTCTCTATGCATAGGTATAGCATATCTTTCACTATTCTTATCATATCTACTCATATCAAATCTTCTTTCATCTATCAGTGCCCTAGTTTTCAAGCTAGGAAAAATCTTATCAAACATACCTAGATCCATACTTTAGAAACAAAAATTTCACTAATATTATCTTCAGTAGAGCAAAAAGCTTCCAGATCTAAAAATTTTCACTATTATTACCTTTATCAGAGCACAAAGCTTTCAGATCTTACCTTTTTAAGAAAAAATTCTCACTTTTACCTTTCTCGRAGCACAAARCTTTAAGATCTTACCTCTTTAAGAAAAAATTCTCACTTTTACCTTTCTTAGAGCACAAAGATTTCAGATCTTACCTCTTTTCTTCAGATCCAACCCTTCTTCTTGGCACAGAGCTTCACAGGTCAAGTGGAATGTTGTGCACTAGAGCAATAGATCTATGCACGAATCTTTCATAGTTTCAGGTTGGATCTTCGCACAGAGCTTCTTTTTCCTCAGTTCCTAGAAATCACAGTTTCAATTCAGATCTTCGCACATAGCTTCTTTTTCCTCAGTTCCCAACAACGAAACCGTTTGTTGGAATAGGGGTAGACCCAGGGTTCAACGCTACAACAACGCACTAACAAAACCCTAACTATCGACCCTTTCGGCAACATCTACGAAGCAGATGAAGTCTCACCCGAGGTAGAGGTAGGGGTGGTTGCAGGACTCCAGTGTATGAAACCTTAGCTGGGACACAGATTTGTGACTGTAACACCTTAATAGGGCACTTAGCAGTTATAGTTCACCAATATCCAGTCTTAGTGTACATCACAATTAAGCCCTAGTTACAGAGCATTGCAGTATTTAACTAGATCTACTATATTCAAGAACTAAGCACATCCACATAGGCTAGATCTAGTATTCATCCATACTATTAAGCACATATCATTAACATATCTATCTACCATTCATCTATATTGAAGCACTAAGCAAGTTAACATATAAACACATCAATACATCACACAAAGCAGAGAAACACAACATGTACGTGGTTCACCCCCACCTTGGGGCTACGTCCACCAACTCTTCATCTTCTTTATGAGCTTCTTCAATCAGATACATGCACAGAGCCACAAAAAACCTACTCCGCAGAGGACAAGAGATCTGTGCACCTCGCTAGATCCTCCTTCCCTGGGCTAGGTTACAACACTAAGCCTCTTCTC
Source organism: Picea mariana (assembly GCA_032191745.1). Lineage (NCBI taxonomy): Eukaryota > Viridiplantae > Streptophyta > Pinopsida > Pinales > Pinaceae > Picea > Picea mariana. The sequence continues at coordinate 97,032 of JASDQU010309359.1, forward strand.
AATCTCTTACACTCGGTTGCACTGAGCTCTGCAAGCCTCATACAGCATGCACAAAAGCAATCTCCACTCAACACTTAGTACTTTCAATAACATAGATCGAACTCTAGCACTTAGCACTGCTTTCTTATTTTTCTTACATCGCCTAGCTACTTTATTTATACATTACAAAATAGGCCTAAGCATGGGTAAACCCTGTTAGGGTCCTATAATTATAGGCGATCTGATGATTCATATATCATTTGTGGGTCTCATGATGAAGTTCTTGGTTTGTTGGTCTCTCGGTTGTTTCCATTTCCCCTCCATCCATTTCGCCCGGATCCTTCACCACCCCGCCACATCCTTCATCCACCGTTGCGCCTCTCACTCCCTTGCCCCTTTGTCCCGTTGACTACATCTCGCTCGCCACTCATCCCTGCATGAATAAACAAACTTAGAATGATAAAATTACTGGTTAGTTTAATAAGGTAATTGACCATAAATAAAAGATTAGATTAATTAATAATGTTAGTAATTAGTAAATAGGTTAATAAAGTTAGGGTAATTAGACAAATAAGCTAAGTTAAGTCCTGTTAGAAATTAATTAATTAATTAGTAATAAGGTTAGTGTTTATTAATTTAACATTAATTAAAACAAATACAAATTAAAAAACATTAATAAAAACATATAAATTAAAAAGAAACATTAATTAAAAATATAACAAATAAAACATAAAAAACATATTAAAACAAAAACAAAACAAAACGTAAACATATAATATAAAACATAAACTAAATAAACATAAAACAATTAAAAAACAAACATAAAACAAATAATTAAAAAACATATATATATATATATATATATATATATGTCAAATCATTTTCCCCCCAACCGCAACTTAACATTCACACATCCCAAAAATTAATCTACGGACCTAAAAAATTTCGGACCCACCCCCCCGTGCTTTTCGAACTTTAACGAGGGGGGGTCCAGAATAGTGGTATTGGGAGGGACACTTGTCACCTCCAGGGGATTTCGGACCTCCCCCTCCCAATACCACTTACCACCTCAGGGGGGGGTCCAGAATACCACTTACATCTCCAAAACTGCCCTCGCCCATTTTCACAAAATCGTTGTTTTTCCAGTTTTGACCAGTCTTCTTCCGAAGTGGATTCTGGGAAAATGAAAATGAATTTTTAAAACCTGAGAGAGGTTTTTCTCCGTAACTGGATGAAGAATAAAAACCTCTCTCATTTTTTTCATAGGTGCCATGAGCAGGGAGAATCGAAGCCATCTTCGAGACCCTTTTTTCCAGTTTTTCATTTTTTCATTACAGTCCTAATTTTGTGGGAGTTGTTACGGCGAGTTGGAGGCGAATTTGGTGAAACCAAAGGAGGTTTTTGTCCAGAACATGCCCATATACAATAAAATCCTTCATTTTTTCCCCAGGTGTCAGCATTGAAGACAAACAGATGTCTGTGCGGGCCCCTTTTTTGCAGAAATTCGGCCCATCTTTCATGGCAGACAGTTCAGGATTTTTGGGGATTTGTTGCTATTTTTGGCCGAGGCGGTGGACACATACCATCAAATAGTAGAATGATATAATATCAAATAACCATATAAAATTAAGAAGACTTATACAATGTCAAGTTAAGTAGTGCCCCAAATATGACTACTATTTAAGGTCAGCCATCGAGTAGAGGGTATGATGATTCACATATCCAAAATGTACTTAGTGCTCTGAGTGTCAGATGGTATCTACAAGATAAAACTTGGGTATGATGATTCACATATCCAAAATGTACTTAGTGATCTGAGTATCGGATGGTATCTACAAGATAAAACTTCTTGACATTCGATAAAAAAAAAATTGAAAATGAAATGTATTTTCTTTTGAAGGTTAGGATGAACAAAAATAAAAAATAAAACTTGGAAAGAAGAATTAGGAGAAACTTTCAATTATTAGTTAGTGCACTCACGCCTTGATTGTAGCTTAATGAATTAAGGATAATATTAACAAATAAATTAAAGTTAGAAGAAAAATATGGGAATGAAGAGGAATGCACAATTCTAGGATTTACATAGACTTCCACGCATACAAAGTTTTTGTTAAACCCTTCCTTCATTGTTGAAAATAACATTTATAATTGCTAAAATCAATTGAGAAACTTTATAAGAAACCCTAACTACCAATCTGTGCATGAGCCTTGTTCAACTTTCCCAATGTAGACATAAGATGAACAATCCAATTGTTAATAAATTATCTTTGTGAGTGGACATTGGTTTCCTTTTTAACAATTATCTTGTCCACCCCATGTTTTAGACTATGAAGTGTGATGGAGTAATCTCCAAACGTGACATTATGTTCATCATTATCTATAATGAAATCAATGACCCATATCCTAACCTTTTCTATGAAAGTTTACTTATATTGTCAAGCTCAATAGAAAAAATCTACTTAATTTATGTTATGTCAATAACAAAGGCTTCCTTACGTATCACTTGTGAATCAAAAATTAATTAAGGAATTTTCAAACACTTTTCCATCTTGTCAGCATTGAAGAACATGCCATATCTTTGTTTATTAATGATGTCACAATATTTAATTAGTTATCTAAGTATTCTCAAATTATAATTCCAACATCTTTTGATCAMGAGCAAAATTTGATTTGATGGCATATTATATTTCATTCTTTCAATAGAGGTTAGGGTTTTGACTTTATACATAAGCAATTTGACATAATTGTCATTGAAATGATTATCTTTCTCTCTTTCATAATGTAACGTTTGCTCCATTGTATTAATTATAACTCCTAATGCAAGAACCTATTAGAAATATGGAAAATGTCAAAAAGTAAGTTGTCTAACCCATGACTCTTTTTTTTATATGCTTGATAAGAGATATATTTGGGTTACTTGTTGAATTTGAACGTGCGTATGCTTGTTGGCTCTTGACCAAGTTTTGAGGATCCTTGGTCAGGTTTGACCTATTTTTGGGACTTTGATAGGCTGTCGAAGGCGGAGCGCAAAATGAAGTGGAGATCGCGGGATCTCGGCCCCTTTAGGGTCTTTTTTGGGATTCAAGATTATGTAACGAGTATGGGGATGTCGGCCCATGGGTTTGTTATCACTCTATAATTTTCCCAAGGTTGTGGAGGCAGTCACAGAGGCAACATCAAAACCACTTCAAGTCTCGGATCTAGCCCTCCAAGACTCAGAGAGGGATCTCTCTGTTTGATATAGATTTGTTTGAATAGATATTATGCTAGTTATGTAGAACATGGGTTTGTTTATGGATTTGGTATGTATGGGAGATCAAAAACTCGAATTTTCATTGGGCCATGGGGTCTACCTTTCTGAAAATGGATCTATCTCAGATGTAAAGATTGTCACCACAGGGCAGGATAGAAAGACTGTTGGATCAAATTGAATTAAACGAAAGTGGAGGAGAGGAAAAGAAGGGAAAATCCACCAAGCAGAGGAGCAAATAAGAATTCCTATGCTCAACTTCAGACGAAAACATGCAGACCATTAAAAGACCAGAAACAGAGTGCAAAAAACAAGTTATGTTCGTAATATTTATTTCAATGATTGGATCAGGGAAAACATCAAATGGATTAATAGGGCAAGAAAACAGTTACTCAGAGAAAAACATCACCAGGGAGTCTAACACAAGAATTCTGCAACTATAATTTTTATTTCTGGAAAGTCATCAAGAAAATTACAATGTATTCCCTGTGGGGCATGAATCTCGAGCTCAATCATCAACCCTTTTACATTAAACTCACATCAAGAAATAGGAGAGATCTCCCAACAAATTTTTTAAGTCACATTCCACCGCCTCGGCCAAAAATAGCAACAAATCCCCAAAAATCCTGAACTGTCTGCCATGAAAGACGGGCCAAATTTCTGCAAAAAAGGGGCCCACACAGACATCTGTTTGTCTTCAATGCTGACACCTAGGAAAAAAATGAAGGATTTTATTGTATATGGGCATGTTTTGGACAAAAACCTCCTTTGGTTTCACCAAATTCGCCTCCAACTTGCCGTAAACAACTCCCACAAAATTAGGACTGTAATGGAAAAATGAAAAACTGGAAAAAGGGTCTCGAAGATGGCTTCGATTCTCCCTACTCATGGCACCTGTGAAAAAAATGAGAGAGGTTTTTATTCTTCATCCAGTTACGGAGAAAAACATCTCTCGGGTTTTAAAAATTCGTTTTCATTTTCCCAGAATTTGCTTCGGAAGAAGACTGGTCAAAACTGGAAAAACAACGGTTTTGTGAAAATGGGCGAGGGCAGTTTTGGAGATGTAAGTGGTATTCTGGACCCCCCCTGAGGTGGTAAGTGGTATTCCAGACCCCCCCTGAGGTGGTAAGTGGTATTGGGAGGGGGGGAGGTCCGAAATCACCTGGAGGTGGCAAGTGTCCCTCCCAATACCACTATTATGGACCCCCCCGATTAAAGTTCGAAAAGCACGGGGGGTGGGTCTGGAATTTTTTAGGTCCGTAGATTAATTTTTGGGATGTGTGAATGTTAAGTTGCGGGTGGGGGAAAAATGATTTGACATTTATATATATATATATATATATATTTTAATTATTTATTTTATGTTTGTTTTTTAATTGTTTTATGTTTATTTAGTTTATGTTTTATATTATATGTTTACGTTTTTGTTTTTGTTTTTGTTTTAATATGTTTTTTTATGTTTTATTTGTTATATTTTTAATTAATATTTCTTTTTAATTTATATGTTTTTATTAATGTTTTTAAGAGTAAACATTAAGCTCAAAATAAGCAACAATGTTGTAAACTCAAACACTAAAAACTATAAATAGGATACACCACATTTGTTGCAATAACTTTACTGTTATATATAAGGCAACTATAAATAGGATACAACACATTTGTTACAATAATAACTTTCCTATTATATATAATAATAACTTTGCTATTATATATAAGGTTTAATTAGTATTTTTTGTTTAATCAAAATAATAACAATAATATACAATTTTGAAGATTTAATATTAAATTTAGATTAATTTAATTTTTAATATGGAAATTAAATAAAATACTTCATTTAAATTTGTATATATTAATAATATTATTATTATTTTAAGGTCACCAATAAGTTAGATAGGAAATTAGTGTATGAGACTCTCCCGAGGGGTTTTGACTTTTAAATTTTTGGAAGGTATACATATTCTAGGTCCATTGGGATTTGAACATATGATCTCTAAAGAGGAAACACATGCTCCTAATTATTAGACTAAACCTATAACCAACAAGAAGCAGTAACTCTAAACCAATTAAGCCAATTCTCAAAACTAATCTCTCTCTCTATATATAACAAGAACTCCTAAAAAACCGTAAAAAAGCAATCCCAAACAAACCAGATCAAAACGAAATAAAACTCCTAGACAAAAAACAAAACATCAAAATATATATATATATATATATATATATATAATTACACGCAATCTCTATTATAAATATGAAAAAATAGTATTTAAAATAAAGCGTTCGAGAAAAAAATGCTCTATTCTATGAGTTCATGTTCAAGAGTGTTTTATTCTATTTGTGAGCCTATGCCCATCAATATCATTAAGATCCATAAAATAAAATTTCAAGGATTTATAATTATTTTAATATCTCATGGTGTAAAATTTTTGATAAACTTTAAAATATTAATTATAAAATATTAATTATAAAATGTTTGATAATAATTGTATGAAAGTATTTAAATTTTTAGAGATTTTATAAATTTTTAGAATTTTTAATATAAAATTTGGATAATTATTAAAAAATGAAAATAAAGAATTAGAGGATAAAAGGAAATTAAGATGGAAATCGTCAACCATAATTTAGAAGATGAAAAGTATCTCTTGATTTTGATTAGTACAAAGAAGAAAATCAATATGACTAAAACTCGAACCAACTCCCAATAGATGCATAGCAAAACTAAGGGTTGGACAATTCCCAAATAACTGAGATGAAAGAATATATCTTTGTGACTCTAAGAGTGTTGAAGAAGAAAATCATTTTCTCCTAAAATGCCTCGAGTATACTGAAATTAGATCATAATTTCAAAATATATGTCACAATAGTTACCTACCTAACTTCCTAAGTCATCAAAACTATGTTAATCTTGAAACATTTCTCTTAAAGTTTTTCAAAAAACAAGGAAATACAATTAAAAAAATATCTATGTAATTCGTTACCTTTCTTAAAATTTAATAAATCAATTTTCATTTCCATAATTTTTTTTATGGTTCGCTGAATCAGTGACTAGTTGAACACGTACTTATGTTACACGTGATCATATTATCCAACTGCTAGATCTCCATAAATATTAATCATTATCATTATTATAAACATTTAACAACTAAAATTTTCACCAATGCTTACGATTCAAATAACAACTTTTATTTCCAATAAAAAAATTAATTAATTCACACGTCTCTAATTTATTACGTTGCGAGATTACCTATTTTAAAATAATCAAAACACCAGAATTATGTTTATGGATATGGATTTATAGGTCAGTGCTAAACATTTGATTGCAGATCAAGAGGTCACCGGGTTTGAGCCGTCATGATTTTTTACCTGCTCTTATTTTATCAAAGATTTACTATCCAGTTTTATTATATAATTTAATATGTTTGTGTTTGACTGCTTGTGTTAAGCACTAGTGGTCTAGTGGTAGAATAATACCCTGCCACGGTACAGACCCGGGTTCGAATCCCGGCTAGTGCAAATGTTGTTTTTTCAGTTTTAATTTTTCAATTAATTATTTTTTATTTTTCATAACATACAGCCAGATCACAACCAAGTTTTAATTTTCCAATTAATTATTTACTATTTTTCATAACATATACCCATATTACAACCAAAGACATCATATATGAAATGAAGATAGCTTGCATTTATTAAAATCAATTTGATAGCTAATTTTTTATTTTTCATAACATACAGCCAGATCACAACCAAGTTTTAATTTTTCAATTAATTATTTATTATTTTTCATAACATACACCCATATCACAACCAAAGACATCATAGATGAAATGAAGATAGCTTGCATTTATTAAAATCAATTTGATTGCTATTTTTCATTTAATTATTTATTATTTTTCATAACATATACCCATATCACAAAGACATCATAGATGAAATGAAGATGACTTGAGATGTGTTTCTAGGAGATGACTTAAAAATAAGATAATAGGATGTGGAAGGGTTAAAATCCTGGTTTCTACATTTCTAGGTCTGGGTAAAAATATAATATCTATAATTAAAGTAAGTGATGTAGGTGTTCAAGGAATATTTGAAAAATATGGATGTAAGATGGTTCGAAGAACAATTGTGTTAAAAAGGAGTCTACTTGGAAACATCGTAAAATCTTGAGGTAAGAACTATGAATACATGTAATAGTTATTTTTTTTCATTACCTAAGAAATGAAACAAACAAAACCCTCATGTTTCCTGAAGTGAAGACAATCCTTTGTCATCAAACATTAGAACATATTGGAGAGAATGGGCTTTGAGATTTACATCGTAAAGACATGGTTGAAGGGATTTCTTATTGCTCCTCAGATTTTGATTTATGTGAACATTGTGTATATGGTAAATAGAATCAAGTAAAGTTTCCAACTAGTTCTACAAGAGGAGATGAGATATTGTAGTTGATACATAGTGATATGTTTGGCCTTGTGCTTGTTCCGTCACTAGGAAATGTTTTGTATTATGTTTCTTTTATAAATGATTTTTTGAGGAAAACATGGATATGGTATCATAAGTTTGATACTTATGTACTCATAATTGAATTTTCATGGAGTAAATCTCATGATTTTGTTTATATCAAATAAGTTGGTGATTTCTTGTAACTATTGTGTTGTTGTATGTTGTTAATTGGAAACAACATGAAAATCATCAAGGATGTTAAGCCTCAACTATCCTCTCAATGTTATATGAAGAATCCTAGCACTGCAAATTTTAGTTTGGGCATGGAAATTAAAAGCGACCACTCAAACAAGAAATTGTGTTTGAATAAGAAGAAATATGTTGAGACAATATTACAAAGTTGTAAAATGTAGGAATGTAAACATGTTAATACTCTTATTCCTATTGGCTTGAGTTATCTGCAAAAGCGTGTCCCAAGACACGTGAGGATGTTGAGGAAATGTCTCAAGTTCCTTATGCATTGTTATTATAAGTTTGATGTATGCCATGGTCTATACCATAGTAGATATTGCCCATGAAGTAGGAATTCTAAGCAGATATATGTCAAACCCAATGAAATAAAATTGGAATACAGTAAAGATGATCTTTGGATATTTGCATGGTACTTCAAATTATGTAATTTGTGACCAAGGAAGACATAGACCAAAAAAAA
>JASDQU010309359.1:108681-121229 GCA_032191745.1 Picea mariana
TGATTTAAGAGATACCAATGTCTAGCACAATCTTCTCTAGTTCTTTGTCAAGCTAGTTGCAGGTGGATTTGCACCTCGCACAAACCTTGTTTTGCATATTGTCCAAATTCTTGAGGGTGGAGGCTTTGTGCTTGGTAGCAATTCCATCAAGAATTTGTGAAGACTTAGACTTCTACTGCTTGGTACAAGGTTGGTTGGCATCATTGTCCCTTCTACCCATAGGATTTGGTGGTCTTCCTCATGGGATTTGGGATGGGTTTCTTTAGATTTCTCATGTTCTTACTTGAGTTTCTCTACCTGAAAATTAGCACTAGAGAACAATAATGCATTCCTACAGGCTTTGAACCAGGTACCCTCTTGGCTCCTCTAATGGATGCTTTTTCTTCAACTTTATAATTCATAGAACGATTTCCCAAGGTATTGCAACTATGAATCCTTAGAGCTACTGGGGTAACAACACAATCCTTTTCTTTCATTATGTTGATAAATAAAGTAATGCTCCATATGCCATGGCTAATATCCATTTTTTCCATGATGTTTCTGAGGTCCTTCATCATACTAATTGCACATCATCTCACAATATGTTGGTTTCTTCCTAATCTTGAACCAACTCATGTGGAGTGATCTTGACATCCTTATGTATTTTCATCCCCTCTCTTCCATGAATACCATCCATGCTATTACCACCTACTGCAATGAATGTGTCTGCAAGATACATCCCTATCATCTCATCCAAAGAATGACATTTGGTTTGTTATAAGACAACATTAAGCATGGATAATAATTATCTCTTTTATATATATATATATATATATATATATATATATATATATATATTTTCAAGGCATTGGATTACCTATTTTGGGTGGAAAGGTTCCCTTGTTTACCTTTCTAGGGCAAGCATATCCATTTATAAATTACTTATGACACTTTACACTATGGTTTAAATAGTTCCATTATTTTTTGAATATTTAATTATATCTCTAATATTTTGGGTATATTGTGTTGTAATATCATTTTATATGCAATATAGAACATAACAAGTAGTATTAGAGTCACGACAAGTGATATCATAGCATGTGATTCTAGAGTCTACATCTTCAAGGAGTACCCTTTTCTCTTAGAGCCATACAAAGTGGTATTAAAGACATATCAAGTGGTATCAAAGTAAGTGATTCTTGAATTAACACTCTAAAAGAGACTTACCTTTTAATTCCATATATATATATATATATATATGTAATTTTTTTTTAGAAATTCAAATTGGGTTTTATTTGTATTTTTTTTTTGAAAAAAAAAGCATAATAGTATCCTAATTAAAATTTTAGCAAATTTGACACAAAACAATAGCACTAATGGAGAAAATTTAATTAGACACTATACAACAAAAACAATTTGGTAGCCACATCCTCTTTCTAAAGATAAAATACTAAATTCCATAGCCACATCCTATTTCTAATGAAAATAAAGTGCGTAGGTAATTCATCAGTCCCATGAAATTTAACAGGTTATGTAAATTTGTAGAAAATCAAAGATATTAGGTTGACCGCAATATTAGTAGAAAATCAAAGATATTAGGTTGACAAGCATTTCTATGTGTGCAATTATGAATATAGTTAGTTGACATGGTGCAAATGTTCCTCACGGGTATAGTTAAATACAAGAATGCCATCTAAATATACGATTATAAAATAATTAAGATAAAGTATCGAATATACAATTATAAAATAATTAAGATAAAGTATCGGTACTCTTCCCATCATCATCATGAATGTTGGTGGGGTGTTAGCAAGTTCAAATTAGTCACCAAATATTCAAATAGTCCTTAGCATGCATTGAAGGATGTGTTCTAGGTGTCTTCCTCATTTAAAACAAATCTAATGGTATTTGGACATCAAGACGATTTTATTGAAATAGTTTTCTTTCACTCACTAACTTGACAAGTAATCAATGCACAATGATGGATACCTAGTCTTAAGTGTAATCATGCTAAAAAATCTATATACCATGCATGTTATCCAAGTGCTACAATGATTCAAAACCAACATGATAGTTGATTTATATCAAGAAGAACTAGCATTGATGTGGCCTTTATCCACAATTCTTGTATTTGTATTTCTCTATTCATTTTCCAACAATGAAGTTTTGCAATGCCTCATTTGGGTAGAAAAACTCCTAGTAGATAAAAAAAGTGTTTATTTACAAGCTTACAAAGAATACCTTGTGGTTATTGGAACAAACCACATAAAGATTGATCAAATTGTTTAGCTGTTTTTATTCTCCAAGAAACTTCCATTTTTATTATGCATAGTCTTTGCATAATTGCATAAGCAAATGGAACTAGTCCTCAAGGTTTTAGAATTTTCTATAAAATGTGGTGAGGGAAGCCTTCTCTTCCTCCACTAGTTACAACACAAGTGAATAAAATTTATTTGAGGCCTTGATTAATTTATGAGCCTCCACTGCATGAATTTTAATGTGTTGGGTCAATCTACCATCCCACAACATAGGATTATCCATCTTTTACGAGTCTATACTATTTCTTGTGTCAATGTTAGATAACATCATGATCCGATAGATTTGGGTTGCCAAAAGTGACTCCACACACATCCAAGGGTACACCAAACTCCATATAACCAATATATTTTGTAGATATTGTGAACTTCACTTCTAACTTATGTTGGATGTGTTGGTCCTTGTTCTTGTTGAGATAACCCAATGAGTAGGGTTCGAGATGCATGCTTGTGAAAAAAATATGCTTCTTCATTATTGCTTCATAGATAAAATCTTGTTGTCTTCCAATCTCAAACACTACACTAAAAATATCCTTCTTGATCAATATATCGATGGAAAAAAAATTTACACGCTCCAGGCCAAGGCTATGGGATTGTTGGTTAACGTCAAAGAAATTTATTCAACATATAATTAGGTATTGAAATTTAGTTTGCTCCTTGTTCCTTCTATAAAAAGTTTGGTCTTTTATTCATAAACAACCTACAATTTTCTTCTTTGCAATGTCCTTCACACTTACATTAGTTGCATAATGAAACTTATTTAATGCTATACTTCACCCTTCTTTCAAAGATTTACTGTTATATTCTATTGCATGATATCCATCGAATGAATTTTCTATGTTATCAATGACATTGATGTTTCCTTGTGTGGAACTTATAGCATCAATGTTAATCAACTTTGTAATGTACTTAACCCACATAAACAATGAAAATTGAGCAATTACTCCATAAATATGTGCTACAAGATAGTAGATAAGAGGAAAAATAATCTAAAAAAGAGAGACAAATGTGTACATGCCTCTTTGAGGAGGAAACCTCCTTTGAGCGGAGCTATACTACAATAAAAACACTTGATGAAACATTCCATGACTTTCTATCTCTATAAATATTTTATCTTAGACTACTTGTGGTCTCATCACTAATGAGTACCAACCACTTAGTGGGCCTTATTGAATAAAGATGACCATTTCACATTAAGTAACTACCTAATGGGACTTATGCAAAGAGGATGTAATTGTACATTAATTACTAACTCCTAATACCCCCAAAGTAGGGAGGTTAGGGTAGGGTCCTAAGATGTGTTCCCCCTTGAAGAACATAGTTGCTTTCAAAGCTAGAGGTGTGGAAACTATTGTAAAATCGCTATTGGTCCCTAGGTGTGGTGTCATCCAACTATGTATCCTTCCACTAGATTAGAATCTCACAAATTGTGTCATAGCGTAATCGATGTTCTATTGTGGTTAATATTGGCTCATAATATAACCAAATGGAACCCTCTAATAGCCTTCAGGGTTACCATGAAATTGTTTACATCACGTTTGGGGGTGCTTCATGAGATGTGGGATGCATGGTGTATGGTTAGTGATATGATCCAAAGAGGCATAAATGGGGGTAAATGTATGTGTAGTTGGGTAAATGTATGTGTAATGGGGTAAATTTATATGTGATATGGGTCAACCTAATAAAGGGACACATGTGCAATGAGTGAGCATAGGTATATATAAAGGTCAATATAGTCATTACAGATATATGGACATGTGATTTGGATGTATGAATGTATTGGGGTATTTAGAGGAGGTTCTCGTATTCTATAAGGATTTATTTTGTAACTTATATCTCTTGTCTATTTTGGAGTTGTTCTCCATCCTCATCTAACCATCTAATCACAATGGGAAATTCCTTTATCATGTGCCTCAAGTTTGCTCTAAGATTTATCTTCCATGTCCTTTGTTTGAGAATGGTTTTTCACCACATTATATGCAAATAACTTTGCAATCACATGTGAATATGATGTTAATTACCAATTTGATCCATGAGAACGATTATCAAGAGTATATGTGGAAAACACTCACAACAACAACAATTGCATAAAAAAAATACTCATACATAGTCAACTAATTATGGTGCAACTCATAATAATTCATATATCAAACATACAATATAGAAAATATTAGCCCATTGTTGGGTAGTAATTGAGTAGAAAATTAAATGGGCAACATAAAGATCAAATTGAAGAAGTTCAAGTTTTGATATAAGGAATTAAGGAACATAAATAACTATGTTGAGGGAATAAAAATTATTTTGTCTTATGTTCATTCAAATCCCTATCTACTATTAAAATATTGTACAATGTGAGGGAGATGTGGAAGAGACAAGGTCATGAGAAAGAGGATCTATTTCCCACACAAGAACTATCAAACTTCTACTATATTATCAATTAATTTGCACCAATGTGAAATTCTCTATTATGTTGTGATACTCCTTGAAAAGGTGCTAGTGTAACAAGCACATGCTTGGAATGCTAGTGCAACCTCTATGTATTTGCAATGAGGTCACGACACTATTAGCTTTCCAATTACTCTGAAAGTGTTTATACCATGTTTAGACATGCTTCATTAGATTTGGGGTACATGGTGTATGATCAACTCCTAGATGGTACAAAATGAATTTTTCATAAGGGAGATGGTTTGGGATGTATTTGCACATTGGAGATAGTGATAGCATTCCGTAAATTCATTTTGCTAAGAAAAAAATTCCAGAGGTAACCTACAGACCAAATTTAAGCCCTGAAACTAGCCTTTCCGACCCAGAGAGAGCTCTCTCTCAGACTTTGTCTCTATAAATATTATGTCTTTGAATTGTCAGCTAGATTTAACACATTCGTGCAGTATTTCTGGTTCTATTGGAAAGAGAATACATAACCTTGGGCCATGGAGTCAAATTCCAGAAAGAGAGAGAAATAAATGACTTGGTGACTAAAAATTTAGAGGATAGAGGCTAAGAGAAAAATACATAAAGTAACTCTGAGAATAATTGGAGATGAATCTAAATTACTTAGAAGAAAACACAGGTGTCTAAATGGCGAAGTCTAGAGCACTGCACGATGAATTCTAGACTTATAAAATGTTTTGATTTAAACAAAATACAGACATGGATATACAGAACACAAGAAACACGTACATAAGAGAGATCACAATACATCAAACCACCACCATTAGAATCTTTTCATCAAAGTCTCATGACCTTTGAATTAAACTTCAATCGGGTTCAAAAGTTACATTCAATAGTCACTGTCTACATTACTTTGCCAACCAACTCCCTTTACATTGAAAATATGACAAGGACGGTCAGGGGACAACACATTTCTTCAAAACTGTTGTGTTTAGCCTACATTTTTCCTTCATGACAAGTGGATTTTCAGCATCTGCGCGACGTATATCCGCCACACGGATTCACATCAGATTCCTTACTTCCCGACATGAAACATGACACGGGGAGAAAGGAATTTCGCGCCACGTTCAAAAAGACAAAAACAGATTAGATCAACTATGTTTATGGCCTTATCTGCAATCATGATTTCTAAGCATTTTTCTGAGTGACCAGTTGCGCCTTTTCAGATTCTTTACCTATTTTCACAAGACCTAGTTCCCCTTCAGCTTCACTTGAGCATTGTTTATATATGCGCAGACTATTTCTATGGCCGGTCCACATTCTTTGAAATGCTCCGCGATTTTCCTCTGACATTCTCCGTGCTTCGCGCAACTGGATGATCATGTCTTGCACTTCTCTGAGCTTCCTCTTGAGCCAATTCACATTCCCTTCTCAGCTCTGTGATGCTGATGTATTGATGGTCCTTTCCGCTAATTGATTTCTCAACTCCATGTTTTCCTGGTACAACTCAGTAATAGCGAGCTACGCTTATTTTAGCTGTTGCAATGGATCACGAATATCCATGCTTTCAGTGTCCGACCTTCTCCATTCGTCGTAGGTTTCNTTTTCTGAGTGACCAGTTGCGCCTTTTCAGATTCTTTACCTATTTTCACAAGACCTAGTTCCCCTTCAGCTTCACTTGAGCATTGTTTATATATGCGCAGACTATTTCTATGGTCGGTCCACATTCTTTGAAATGCTCCGCGATTTTCCTCTGACATTCTCCGTGCTTCGCGCAACTGGATGATCATGTCTTGCACTTCTCTGAGCTTCCTCTTGAGCCAATTCACATTCCCTTCTCAGCTCTGTGATGCTGATGTATTGATGGTCCTTTCTGCTAATTGATTTCTCAACTCCATGTTTTCCTGGTACAACTCAGTAATAGCGAGCTACGCTTATTTTAGCTGTTGCAATGGATCACGAATATCCATGCTTTCAGTGTCCGGCCTTCTCCATTCGTCGCAGTTTTCTTGGCTTGAACCTTCAACAGGTTCCAGCTGAACAATGTGCATGAGTAACTTATCATCAATCAATTTGGTGCACGGTTCACTTGGAGCTTGGGCCTCCCCGGGCTCTCTATTCTTCCTTGGCCTGCCTATTTTCCTGGGTATTGGTTGTTGGGGGGACGAGACTTCCACTGTATTTCCTTTTTCTGCAGCCCTGCCTCTACACTATGAGATGTTTCTTTTCCCGTGGGTAAAGGGGGGGTATCCTTTGGGGTCCTTGGGGATGTCGGGTGAAAGAAGAAATGAATCCCATCTCTCGCCCCATCGCCCTAATTCCTCAACTATAAATAGTTTGGTTAGTGAGATATGGAATAATTTCTTCTTTAGCTGGTCTGCTTCGTCTCAGACGCTATCTGAAATTCATCCTAGACTTTGGTGCAAGAAGAAAGGCAGTTTCAATGACCTATTTCCTATGAAATGCATCAACAATATGATGTGATGCGGGTGTATTATGTTAGACCTTCTTTCACAGGTGAAATAATTTCTAATCACTTTCAAGAGTTTATGAAAAGGCTCTCGTAGATACCAACTTGGAACACCCGTTTCGATTTTCCCATTTAGGCAGTTTGGTTTGATGAATTCTTCGTAGCATATCAYGTCCAAAGGCATGCCCTTATACCACCTTTCACCACATGGAGGGATCTCTKTTGTGGCTGACAAAGTTTCCTCCATCACTYGGAATGTGATTTTTCCAATAACCGCACARAACCCGTTAAATTTGAGCACGAACTGTTCTGCCAGTTTCACATTGTATCCTTGGATTTTCTTGCAATAGAGCATGCATCTGACCTGTTTGAAAGATGCTCTGACATTTGGATCTTCATTTATCAATGCCAAGTCTTGAGGCTTAGACCTCATAGTTCTGGCACTTCGCACCCCTTTCCTTATGTTTTGGGATGTCATCATGGTGCAATGCGTGTTTTTTCTGCACACGCGATAGTGAAGATGACACCCCCTTCGCGCGAAGAATGGATAATGATATTCTTAGCCTAGACCCATCGGAGGGGCGGTAGCAGAACTTTGCGCTATAAGCGAGAATGACTTTTGGAATTCACTGCATGACCCCCAAGCACCACAAAGACTCTCGGTGTAGGAACAGGTCGATGTCATGACAATGACGATGAAAATCTTGTCATAGTAGGGGAGCACAAAAGAGAATTTGGGCATGACAAAAAATCTGAGGATGAGGGGATGAACCTGAGAGGACTTGTCGTCTGACATACTAACTTGTGACTAACTCTGACAGGATCCAAACCCTGATTTAAGATAGACAAAATGTGTCAATCTTGATTGAACTGTTTTGCGACATAGTTGATGGCAATGGGCTTCCACGCAGCAAGAAACTCAGGGCTTGCAGGAAAAGTTACAGACGACTCATAAACTCGACTAGTAAATAAAATACATGCAAAACGAATGGCATTTATAATTGAATGGGTGAGGGATGGAATCATGATAGAGGACACTGAATCCATGGTGACGAGAAGTTTTGAAGCGGGCCGAAGATTTTCATAGCACATTCGCATGACGGGTACACTTCGGAGTGTGTAAAGTACATATGATAAGAGTTGTATAGTATACGTGATATAAGCGTTGTGATTTCTTATCCTTTCTAACTTCATAATGAGGTAATGATGGTCATTATATTTGTCGATGTGACCCTTATTATAACAACTTTATTCGACCTTTGGCACGTAAAATCCCCCCCTTCTGACAAAACCCGACCTTTTGGGAAAAGACCTTTACCATTTACAAATGTTTGATTCTGACGCCCTTTCCCAACTCCAAGGGCCAAATTGGCCACTTTCTGACTTCAATCCATTCATTTTTTGGTACCTGTCATCACATGCTTTGACACACGGACCATGACTCATCTAATATTGACTCTAACTAAAAAAATGACGGTGCTAACAAATAACATCCTCAATGGTTGCTTGACCTCAAGTGGGTGCTTGCTTAAAATTCTTCCATAGGATGTTGGAGTTCTCTTCATAACTTCAGTGAGATCCTTCATGATGGTCACATGGATTTGATTGATTTCTTGGAGAACACCCTACTTAGGAGGATGAGTGTTGTGCATCTTGGAGGAGGGCATCAGGCCCTATATAGAATGGGGTTGCTTGGATTCTTATATGGAGTCCTAGAGTTGGCTCGGGGACACCTGGTTGTGACAATGTTCATGCAGGTGAGTGGACCCAGTGGAGCACATGGCTTAGGATGATCGATGTAATCCTTGTGGGCTTGTGTCGGAGGAGTGTGGATGCCTCTTGTGTAGCTACACCACCTTGGATCCCTCATTTTGTATGACATCACCTTAAATATTGACATGTGTACCCTTGGAGTGTATCACTCCACATATGTGATCCTACTTGTGTTATTGTAGGTTTCTTGTAATGGCATCAACCAACATATGTATTATTGGCCCCCTTTACCTCTCATATATTGAGAAAGGAGAGAGTCCTTCACTCACTCATTCTTATTCACTCTTGTGTAAAGATGTGACTAAGATGAGTGCACTAGTCATCATCTCTCTCTCTCTCTCTCTCTCTCTCTCTCTCTTGGAGTATATAGGGTTTCTTGATGTTCTTGGAACATATTGAAGTCAAGGGTTAGGGTTTCATCCCTTGGATAATTGGAGATTAGTATTTTGAGATGAAATCCTAGGTTGTATTTGGTGAAGAAGAATAAGAGGAGAACATATGGCTTGCCTTGGAGGACTAGCTTGAGGGATTCATTTTTGTTGGATCTCCTTGGTTGAGCTAGGGTTTTTCATTATTTCCCTATCTAGGGTTTTGTAGATATAGTTGATAGTACTATCTTTGTGATAATATTATGTTATTGTTACCATACAAACATGCACAAACAAATTTTACTAACAATTTTAGACAACCAACCCTGTCATAGTTGGAAACCTCTCCATTTGGATTGTTAATATCCTAGCCTCAAGGGGGTGTTCCTAATAGATGTATGTTGTTGTTTAGAATAATATTTATGCATGTATTCCAAAGATGATCAACACACTAAAATTCACTCTTGGATTGTTCGAAAACAATTGAGAGTGAGGATAAATTTAAATGATGGTTTTAATGGTTGATATCAAATTCCATATACACATATAACATCAAAAGTAAATGAATAATATATGAAGGAGATTCACTTTAAATGAAATATATTCAAAGTAAATGCATGAAACCACACTACATCACAAAAAAAATTAACTCAAATGACCAAGAGATTTAGAGAGATAGAATAAAGCATAACTATATCAAATCACGTATTACCTAGGGGATTGTTTGCATTATAAAGAGTCATAGGTGTCAAGTTTCCATTAATTTCCTTGCAATGGAGGTGGTGGTCAAGATCCTGTGGATGAGAGAATGAAAGGTCTTCTACTGCTAACATTATCTCCAATAGTGAATTGTCTAACCCTTTCATTGATGTTCTAATGTGCATATATAGGAAAAAAACCTCCTCTCAAACCCTAGTCGACCTACCTGTTGGTGTAATATACCCACTATAATCCCTAGTTTAATTAATGCATAATGTAAATATGAATGTGGCTATGGCCAAGTGATGTATATGCAAATTGTATTTCTGCATTTTAATAAATAAAATGTGATGCCACCTGCTTGGGAACATGGATAGAGATGGGGGTTGATTAATACACAAGAGACGAGGGGTCTAAAAAGGGGGTTTTACCCATGAGTTTAATTCCCAAATATTTTTCATGATTTTAATGTGTTGAGTGAAACTTATATTTTCCCTTGAGTGTTGTTGGGAAAATCTCCCTACGGACTAGCAAATAGAGTTCAAACTTTGCATGCAGATATGACCGAAGAGAAATTACTTTCTACCTTCATCCCTAGATTTAAATCCTCTTTTCTTAGTAAATGCATGGAAAGATCAACCTACCTCGTTCCCGATGTTTGATGTCGATCCTCTGTTGTGCTTGATTACTTGTTCGCAATACTCCTTCCAAAGCTGACCTACATCCAAGACAAGAAACAACTATGCATGCATACTACTTATATACTAACGGATTACAAATCCAAACATATACTGATCAAACTATAAACAGTTCATGAATTGGGACGGGAAAATAATTTTCTTTATTACTTTGAATGAGTCAACTTACAAAAGTTGAGACCAGCCACCACTCCTTGACCCTGATCTTGGGCTCCTCTTCTTCTGTCCTCCAACTGCTTTGCTTTGAATCTCCTTTGGCACAAGGAAAGGATAAAGGGTTGGGACAATGGGAATACGTAAATGGGCATAGTTTCTTTGCTATATTTTTCCTTTTCCAAATGGGATCCCTACCCCTTCTTTTATAGGCTAGAAGGAGCTAGGTATTTGGATGAACCCTCAGCCATTCATGGCCGAGAGTTTCAGTTAACTCACCCATAGCTTTTTGTTCCGTTGGAAACTTTCCTTTTTTCATGCTTTTGTCGGTCCATGCGGGCTGTTTTGGGTCAACGAACATGTACACGTGTGCAGTAATGGATTAGGGTGTGTGGGCCTTTATAAAAGAGGATTTTCAAGAGTATTGTTCAACAGTGCTTTGGAAAAGAAGGGACATGAGTTGGCCTGATGCCAGGTAAGCATGTGTGGTGCAATTTAGGGTTATAAAATATGCCCCCTAATGTGTGAGGTCAAAAGAGCATCTGATGGCCGAAATACATTACCAATATTTACTGATGTGCCGAACGATTGAGCCCAAGGATCAGGAACCGGGAGGTGCTGCTTGCAAAATAACAAATGTCTCACTGAGGTGGGCATACCCATGCTCGGGATAAAATAGAACCATGGCTACCAATCAAATACACTGTAGATCCATGTCAAATAACTATATAGAGTAGCCGTGCACAATACACAATGTAGCTGCATCTCGAAATCAGAAAGATATACATATAAAGTATCCATCTTCCAGAAGCTGATTCGGCCTGATGGCTGGAGATGAGATCTTCAGAGCTCGAGAAACAACTTCAAAATCTTCAAAACTCAGGTAGGAGTGTAATATGAGTGTACGACTGCACTACCCAAAGGTCTTCGACGGCTCGTTGGTCATGGACTTGATAATCTTGATGATCAGATTGAAGGTTTCAGTGATTTCAAACAAGGACTTGATTGGATGTTTAGGATGGCCAGGTATGAGGACAAGAGACATATTGCAGAGGGGCTGACTCAGGCTTAGTGAAAAACTTCCCTTGGACAATAGCACGACAAATGATGAGACTCAGGCATCATGTATGTTAATCATAAGTCTACGAAGCAGGAGGTAACACAAACTCTCCATATGTTTGGAAGGATAACCAAACGGTGGAGGACACAACTCTATATAACGAGAAAAGCTTCCTAAGGTCGTACTACATCCCATAGTCTGATGAACTAATGAACATATGTGCTTTATCCAAGGGCGACTCATTATGCTGCCAATAAAGAAAATACTTTTCCCTTCCTCTTTTTGGGGTATATTTGATTTTTTTGTCTTTTTCAATAATTTTGGGAAAAAAAATAAAGGAATATTATGTTACAATGGAGGAACGAGTATTGCAAACATACTAGTTCAAGGCACAAGGACAAGACTGATGTTCTAGTAAAATGATACTTGGGAAAAATCCTCCGGGGGCCAAAGGTGTTAAGACGCAGAAGCAAACTATTACAAGGCTAGCGTATAAGGTATGAAAACGCGGTTAACAAAACACACAATGGTAATGTCCTTCGATGTTAGTTTAAGGAGCCCAAAGAAGGTAAGCTCGGTGGTTTTTCATATTTAGAGAGTCTGAAAAAACATAAAAGGAGACTCCATTGGGGTACCTTTTTC
>JASDQU010309360.1:2760-13186 GCA_032191745.1 Picea mariana
TTCCTTTTTCCTCTTTAAGCTCTTGCTGTGCGTATTTTCTTCAAGGCTATTCCTCCTGAGCTTTTATCCTTCTTATTCTACTGTCTCTACTGTTGCCATTAATGACAACAATCATCACTGCATTCTATCCACTGAATTTTCCAACAATGCCATGCTAGAGGAGTACAACTCTATTATGAGGAATGATGTTTGGGACATAGTGTTGATACCGAAGGGGAAGTTTGTTATGAGTTCCATGTGGATTTACAAGATCAAGCATGCTACAGATGGTAGCATAAAGAAGTTCAAGGCGAGGTTTATGGAGAGAGGATTCTCTTAGAAAGAGGGATTAGACTACGTGGAGACATTTTCTCCAGTTGCTAGGTATTCTTCTATTCGAGTTGTTATTTCTATTGCTTCAGTTATGAAGTGGAGGATACATCACATGGATGTGAAAAAAATGTTCATCAATGGGATCATTGAGGAGGAAGTATACATAAAGAAACTTCAGGGATTTGAGATACATGGGAGGGAGTCTCATGTGTGTAGGCTTAAGAATTCCTTGTACGGACTCAAACATGCACCGAGGGCATGGTATTCCAGGATCAATGGATACTTGTAGAGTATGGGATTTAGAAAGAGTGAGGCAGATCCTAACTTGTACTTCATACTTGTTGGAGAGGATCCTCTCATATTTGTTCTTTATGTTGATGATTTATTTCTCATAGGTGCAGAGGAGCTTATTGCAAGGTGCAAAGTCGATTTGGATAGCGAGTTCGAGATGAAGTACATTGACTTAATGCATTATTTCTTGGGGTTAGAGGTATGGAATTTATCAAGAGAGATCTTCCTTGGACAAGGGAAGTATGCAGTAGAGATATTGAGGAGATTCAGGATGGAGGATTATGAATCAATGGTTACACCTATGATTACCAATCTGAAGAAGAATGACACTTCATATTTAGAGTTGGTGGATCCCAAGATATACAAACAACTGGTAGGGTCCTTGATGTATTTGGTCAACGCCATACTGGATATTTGTTTTGATGTGAACACCTTGAGTTAGTTCATGGTAGATCCAAGGCAGGTGCATTGGATCATAACAAATCATTTTCTCAGTTAATTGAGAGGTACATTGGAGTATGGATTGAGATATCTTGGAGGAGATGGATTAGAGTTGCAGGGATATACAGACTTAGATTAGGAAGGTAGTGTAGTAGACAAAAAGAGCACCTCGGGGTGTTGCTTCAGCTTGGGATCAATAGTGATTACTTTGTTCAGTAGAAAGCATACTTTTGTATCACTCAGTTCAATAGAGGCAGAGTATATGGCAGTGAGTATGGCTATATGTGAATCCATTTTTCTTCGCAAATTGCTTACAAGTTTATTTGGTCAGGAGTTGCAGCCTATGGTGATATACTTCGATAATCAGAGTTATATCAAACTCTCTGATAATCCAGTAATCCATGATAGGTATAATCATATTGAGATCAGATATCACTTCATTTGGGATAGGATCCAAAAAGGAGCAGTGAAGCTTCAATATATTTCCACAGATGAGTAGGTTGCAGATATTCTGACCAAGCTCTTGGAGAAAGGGAAGTTTGTATTCTTTAGATACAGACTTGGAGTGGTGCAGAATACCTTCCTCATTAAGAGGGAGTGTTGATGTTATTGGTATCATCATATAGGTATTTCCACATAGGTATATGTATCTAGACGTGTGCAAATAATCCAAATCCTTCTACTCTTGGATTTACTTTAGTTAAAGGAATTATTAAAGTAAATTGATTTTATTAATTAATTATGTAATTAGTTAATTGAGTTATTTATGAGACATGCTAAAATTACTTAGCATGAAACGTGCAATCTAAATCTAAAGGTGAGTGTGAGAAGTAAACTCAACCATAGATCACTTTTGAGATTAGTAATAGATTGTAACTCACGATTATAAAAGCAAGACCAGGGTGAAAGAGAAAGACACTTGACTTGACAGGTGTTGAGGGAGTCGACACAAAGTATTGGATCACGAAGGAATGTGGTTCAAGATATTAGATAGGTGAAGAAGGATATTCATCTAGAGATCATACATGTCAAGGAGAAGAAAGATCAGAGGCATATGCATGTGGGTTTCAGTAGAGGAAATCCATAGGAAAGAGTCAAATTGTACAGAGTTTACTATATAGAATTTTCATACATATCTGCGGGTCATAGAGGAGATAATCATGGACATCCGTGGGTCACAGTGGGGAAAGTCACAGATCTTCACGATTCATTGAAGAGACAATCGCATGTGCCTATAAAACAATGTCATAATTGATTGTACAACAAGTCATCCCTTGTCAGGTTAGTCTGCAGTTGTATTTCTCTTAGTGGGCCATTATCCTTGTTATGGGAGCCCTGATTTTAGCATAATAAAATCATTCTCAGCACTGGTTTTCCCTCCGAGGTTTTTCCAGGGGTATTTACCCAAAAATTATGGTGTTCATGTGTGTTTGATTTGGTTTCCTAGTTTATGCTTCTACTACATGATATTGAGTTGAATATTTCAATAGTGTATTATTGTTTTGTGAGTTTTAAATCTAATTACAGTAAGGAAATCACTAGATAACACATTACCTAGGTGTTGGAGTAATAATTTCAACAGATACTTGGGTGCCTCTCTCTTCATCTAAATCTTCCCCTTATATGTGTCAATTTGTCTATAATGTCGCTAGAGTTAAAATGATTATTAAGGGATGGGCCAAATATTTTGCTAGAAGGTCCAAAGCTAAGTTACTAGAAATTGAGGAAAAGATAGTTGATTTGTACAGGGCCATCTCAAACAATCCTTTATCGGATTCTCATATTTCCCAACTTTGTTCCCTAGAGTCCTTGTGCCACTATTTACAGGAGAAAGAAGAGAAAACTTAGAGATTACAGAGTAGAGATAGCTATCTGGATTAAAGAAGGGGACAATAAATCCAAGTTATTTCACCAATACCCAAATTACCACAAGAATATAAACATTATATGGGAAATAAAAATGCAGGAGGGAATTCTAGTTCACTCTTTCAAAGATAAGGCAACATAAGGTGTTCGCCATTTATCCAACCTCTTTCAAGAGTCGGTTGGATTTTTTATACAAGGATGGTCTCTTGAAGGTGGTGCATGAGCCTCAAGGGATTGGGAAACTGTGTGGTTCCTTCGACTCCACCTTCATTGCTTTAATCCCAAAAAAGCAAGATGGAAAATCCTTTATATATTTCAGACCAATTTCCCTCCACAACATGATATATAAGATTGTGGCCAAAGTCCTTGCTAGAATATTAAATCCCATTATAAGTGAGGTAATCTATGAGGAACAATTCATATTTCTTCACAACAGTCAAATCCATGATGTTGTGGCAGTCGACCAGAAGGCCCTTCACTCTATTAAAAACTCTACCAGGGGGCAACGATCCTTAAATTATATCTTTCAAAAGCTTATGATCATGTCCCTTGGACATTTATGCACCTAGTTCTACTGTAAAAGGGAATGGAACTTGTTATCACTGAGAATCACCCTCAGATTGCAAGAGGATAAGCCTAGTACTCATCAACATATTTGTAAATGTAAATAAGTGATTAAAGGTCAAATGGACAAAACTCTGAATAATAATGTTTTAACTTAGAAATCTGGGCTAGCATGCATAAGCAAATGAGGTATTGATTAAATTCAGTCAGTGGTTTGGGGTAAAAGTGAATAGGAGGAAGACTTAGTGAGGAAAATGGAAAGGTATGATATTAACACTAGGTCTTCAAGCAACCAAGAGAAGAAAACTCAGTCACAAGATCTTCTTGAACTTAAAGTTTAAGAGCATTGAAAAACATTCATAGCAGCATTATAATCAAACATTCATTATAATACAACCAAAACATCTCATATGGATCATCCAATCATGAGTATTTCAGTATAAGATAAAACAAGATGATAAAAGGAAACTGACTTCTATTAATCAAAATGTCTCAAGTCCAATGCATAGCCAAATCACAACTTTACTTAGTCAAAATATTACAATCAGGGAGCCCTTCTCAACCATTCTAACATCTCTAATCATTTAGAAGATGTATATATAATCAAAAGAGAAAAGGCAACAACTAGAGGTGTGAGTTGGCCTTCCTATCCTAGGATTATCCAAAACAACTACAATTATAACATCTGTACTAATAGATATTAACAAACTGCTACAATTTAGGGGCCATGTTAGCAACCACTCCAACAAGAATTAAATGGCATGTCTTCTAGATTAGGCACATTCTTCTTCAATTTCAAGTGTCCTCTAATTCTCGTATGTTGCTTCCAAGCTACCACCTGTGATCCTTTCTTCTCTCCACATCATCAAAAATCAGGAAGGAGTCATGAATTCAAACCTTTGACTGTGATGGCCAGTTTGTAGCGCCATTTTGTAGCACATTTGGTAGCCAATTCTGTAGCGCCCTTTGTAAAAAAACTATGTAGATTCTATAATGCTTCATGTGTAACAACTCTACAGATTTTGTAGCACCATCCATAAAATAGCTCTACTCTTTCCGTAACGCCACTTCTGTGTAACGACTCTACAATTTCTGTAGCGCCACTCCTGAAATAGCTCTGCAGTTTCTGTAATGCCACTCCTATGTAACAGTTATGCAAATTTGGTAGCGCCATCCATAAAATAGCTCTGTAGATTCTGTAGTGCCATTGTTGAGTTTGGCTAGGAGATTGCATAGCTCCTTTGATAACGCAATTTGTAGAACATCCTATATAGACGATTTTGTAGTGCAATGGCGCTATGGAATCTCTGTATTTTTTTTTTGTGATGTAATCAATTCTTCAAAAACAAAAAAAATTTAGCTGATGGACTAGGATCCTGTAGATGCCTATATAGGTGGAATAATCATACTTCCTTGATCATTTCAAACTTGCAAAAAGAGATCACACACAAAAATGGATCTGCCATCCCCCAACTACTTCATCAATCTAGCACTCCTGCTTGTTGGAGGAGAACTTCCCTCTGTCATAGCAACATATTTTTCTTTTGCAAGGGTACTCCTCTTAACTGTTGGTTCATCTCTTTCTATTACATCTTGTACCAAAACAGTTAAGTTCCTTTGGACCAGTTCATCTTTGAAATGTTGCAATTATTCTTTGAGCTTTCTGTTTTGGGGTTGAAAGTTTTTTTTTTCCCTATAGAGGGTATTAATTTTCCTATGGAGAGGCAGGGACCTTCTTGTTGAAAACATTTCTAGATCAAGGGTTTCATTGTACATGTCCATGAGCTCCTTCATATTTTTTCTCTTAGTCAAACTTTCTTCCTTCAAATGAGAAATTTCTTTCCTAGCATCCCTGAGTTATCTAATCAATATTTTGAAAGTGGGATTGCTAAGAAGATTGTTGATGTTGATAACCTCAATAGGTTTCTCAGTGGATTTACATTTATCTTTATGTTGAACATAGTCTATGTCTATAACCTCAACATGCTTCTCAATGCCTTTACCTTTATCTTTCTCTTTCCTTGGAACTGAAGCCTTGGGTAAGACTTTTGATTCAACAACTTCCTTGTGCGCTAATGATATAGTAAAAGGCTTCCTAATTCTAATCTTAGCTACTGGGGAAGGTGAAGGGAAATGCAACTTCCTTCCCCTCTTGGTTGTGGTTTTGGTAGATGAAGGTACTTCTTCCAATTCAGGTGCAGGAGTAGGTGAAAAATCTCTCTGTGGGGACTGATGAACCTCCCTCTCTTCTTCTTTGAATTCTTTAGGGTTTTCTTTGTCTTGAGTAGTGGGTTTTCTTTTTCTCTTCCTGCTTCTTCTTGATGGGGAAACATTACTATATGGAAAAGGGCTTTGCATCCTAGATTGATGGGTAGAGGCTATGTCTAGCTGCATATGGGCAGAGACAATGAACTGTTCTCGAGAAATGTTCTTTTTCTTCAACTCTTCCATCACCAGCATCCTGATCAACCCAGAGTGGAAAAAACTGGTGTCCACAGCCTTGGACTTGGCTTGGACTCTATCAGACATCTTCCCCATACTCCTCAACAGATAAAAATGGATATTCATTGAATCCTTACTAGTGAAATGTAGCAAGAGTCTTATATGATACTGGTATATCATGTTAAACCTTCCCTCGCATGTAAAATATCTCTAGATGATCTTCAAAATTTTATCAAAGCCTTCAACTAAGTGGATCCTAGGCACTCCCTTAGACAAATTGTCTTTCTGATAGTCTGGTTTGAGGAAGTCCTTGCAAAGGGAAACATTGAGGATCATGGATTTGAACCACCTCTCACCAAAATTAGGTATCTTAGTGGTTGTTGCAATAGAAGCCTCAGATACCTCAAACTCAAGGTTTTCCACCTTGGTATTAATGCCATCAAAGTGTAATGCAAACTACCTTGCTACTTTAGGGTGTCCCCTCTACATGTTTTGACAAAATGCGAGGCAGTCAACCCTTTGGAAAACCTCCCTAACCATTGGCTCAACATTAAACAGGTGCATGTCAGAAGGTTCATTCCTAACCACACTCCCTCCCTTGTGAGACTTCTTCCTTTGAGGTGTCTCCATGGATATAAACATGGGATCAAAGGTTTTGATGCAATGAGGGGTAAAGGAACCAAATAGAGGCAAAGATCTATGAGAATTGACAGTGAATAATGGTTACTCTTTCAAGGATTTTCCTCCAAATCAAATTTGATTTAACAATAGATTGGTCTGATGGTTTTTCTTTTAAAAAATGAGAGAAAGAAACTTTGAGAAAAGGTATGCAGGGATGTACTGCTCAATTTTATGCCACCATACAATGGTCATCAAAGCTTTAAAAGGTAGGGACTGCTATCCTCCTCACTACTAGCAGACTTTGAGATACAAACGTAGGATGACAAAGTGAATAAGGGAGGCTAACGCATGGATCTTGTGAATACAGATGATGGCACTGATAAATCCAAGGAAAACATAGCACTGGGACAAGAGATCTGTAGCGTAGTTTTGGCAGGGATTTCTGTAGTGCAGTGTGGACACAAGAGCCAAGTGAATGAATGGGAATTCGAGATTCTGAAGCAAAATGGATTGACCTTAGTATAGGATAAATTCAGTTGGAAAATGGCTATGGAGTCAATGGAAGAAGAGATACAGATGAAAATGGGTGAGAGGAGATGCAGTTTGTAGCGCCAGGTGCTACCAAAAGATGAGGCATGGATATCTTAACACTTTTCCATGCAATTGAAAAGAATCACGAAATACTTGGAGGTTGTTGTTGATGATGGAAGATCTGCAACAAGCTATGGAACTGCTACATCCACCTCATCCTCCAATTTTTCTCTAATAGTCGATCATGTAGCGCAATCTTCATCTTTGTCGGAACTAGTGATTTCAGTAGCGTCGAGCTTAGGATGAAAATTTCAAATTGATAAACAGTTAGCAAGCTCATAAATTACTGAATCTCAATATTCTTTTTTAAAGACAGGGCGTTGAAAATAATGGAAGATATGAAATCAGCTGATGATGGTGAATTATGGTAAAGGAGCATAGGACAAAGGTGTGCTACAGAAACACCTAGTGAGTTGGCAGCGCCCTTTTCAAAATTTGATTTGACCCCCTTAACGGACATAGGGACAACATGGAAAGGATAAATAGCATGAGTGGATGGAGTGACTTCTCAGGTCGTTAGGATCATGGGGTCGATAATGCTTGGTGTCAAGTCACAAGGTGATTCAAAGACATAACCATAAAATGAACCTAGGCTAAAATCATATGTGTGGGCCAAAAATGTGAAACAAAACCCAAGTCTTTATTTGTTTAGACTAACCTAAGAAAATAACAAAGAGAAAAATAAAGAAAACCTAAAGACTAAAGGATAAAAATTAAAACCTAAGGGATAAAAGACCCATGACAAATTCATGTGATAACATAACTCTTGATAGTAAACCGGATTATGGGGTGTATCCAGTTAGTGTCCTTTGCATTTCTAATTAACGATGTCCCTTCCAGTTACTTCAGAGCCTCTCGTGGGCTTAGGCAATGATGCTTACTTTCTCCCTTGTTTTTAATTATAGAAGAATCCATAAGCAAGATGATGTCAGAGGCCAGGAGGTGGTCTCATACTATCTCGAGAGTAATGTTCTTGGATCTTGAACAAATCACTCATTTAATCTTTGTAGAAGACGTATTACGCTTTTCTCAAGGCTCCCAAAGAGACCTCACAACTTTAAAAGGGGTCCTCAATCTATATTGTACATCCATGGGCAGGAAAATCAACATGGATAAATCATGCATGATTGTGCATAAGATTCCCCCCTAGGTATCTCAATATATAGGGAATTTTCTTCCCTTCCCTTCAAAATACTTTGAGGGTGGCCTAAAATATCTAGGGTTTCCCTTCAAGCCAGAAAAATATCGTTTCATAGACTAGTTTTGGTTGGTCAAAAAGGTGGAGGAGAGGGTGTCAGTATGGTTTTATCTAATGCTATCAAGGGAAGGCAGACTAGTTTTGTTGAAATCTGTTTTGGAGAGCATTCCAGTCTACTAGACCTCGATTGCAGTCATCCCTAAAGGCGTTCTGTCAAAAATTCACAAGACAAGTTTTCACTTCCTTTAGTATGGATTGAGAAAAATCGGTGGTCTCCCGTTGGTTAATTAGAGTCGGGTGACCCTCCCAAAGGAGCTCGTGGGATGGGGACTGAAGAATATCTTCTCTTTATCCCAAGTGCTGGTGGGAAGGAGTTTATGGAGACTTAGTTAGAGTGACTCTTTGTGGGGAAGAGTCATAAAATCCAAGTAACTCCCTGGCCAGACAATAGTCGATTGACTCCAACTTCTTTGAAATTCTATTAAAGAGTCCATAATTTGGATAACGATGGTATCTACCTTCCCTTTAGTGGGTATGTGGGTAGTTTGGAGAGTGGGCAATGACAAGAAGGTAAGACAAGGATAGGACCCATGGTTGGGATCTAAAAACAATTTTCAATTCTTGTAGCCTCTCTTACAGGCCTCTCACACGGTTGGCATTTGTTCCTTGGAAGATGCCAAAGCCAAATCCCCTTAGCCTCTTGGAAGACAAGGTTGGAAATCTACAGTGGATGTAGTGGATATAGGTCTGGTTGGTGCAGAAGATGTAGAATGGAACCATTATATTAGCTTATGAGTTTCCAACTACATAAGGTTGAAAGAGGACGATAGTGATATTTTATGTTGGTCAAAAATCCTCAGACCGGGGATTTCATGGCTAAGATTGGCTACAAATTCGATATGGATACGAAGTATGCCAGTGATAAACAATGGCGGTGGAATTATTATGGAAACTTAATGCCCCTTTAAAAAGAAAAATCACCTTATGGTTGGCTTTAAACAAAGAATTATTAGCATGGTATGTAGGCATTAGGAGGCATTGGGTTGGTCTCAATCAATGTGCCCTCTGTTAGAATGATAGTAAAGGAGAAACTCAAACCTTCGTCTTCCTAGCCAAAGCCAAGTTTGGAAGAATGTATGAAAGACTGGCTTTTGGGCTCTATGATTAAATAGTATGAAGCTCTTGCATGCCTATGGGTACAACTCTAATATCAATGGGCTCACAACTCCAATATATTTAAGAACAAGGAAATTTTGCCTTCTTTGAATCCATTGATTTCATCATAATAATCCAAACTCCCTAGTTACCTTTTATTTTCAAATTTCAAATTTATTTTGTTCAATTATCAAATAAATTATTAAGTAAAAATGGAACCTATAAAATAGTTTTCCAAATTTTCCAATATCAACTCCAAGTTACTTTGGGCACTTTATAATTTACTTTGGGCACTTTATAATTGGCACTTTAAGTTTTACACTTTTTAAGGGGTAATAAAAAATTGATATTCCAATATCAAACTCCAAGTTATTTTGGGCACGTTAAGTCTTACAATTTTTAAGAGGTCATAAAAAAAATTGATATTATATACATTGTTTAAATCGGAGCTTTTTAAACTCACATGTGCCTTGATATTTTTTCTTTATAATATAAAGAAAATATTTTTATTCTAACAAATTTATTTTTATAAATTAACAAAAAACTTTTATTATCAATAAATATTTTAATTTTAAGAATATAATTTTATTTTTTTATTATTATTTGGTGCATACTAATTGATTTGATTTGCATCTTATATACCTTTGTGATCTTATATATTTTTTGAAGAGTAACCATGCTATTTTGTGATCCCATATAGCCTTTTGAAGAGTAAACATGTCAAATGATAGGCAAGCTACCAAACAAAAATAAATAAAAAATTATATTTTTTTTATTGTTATTTGATACACATCAATTGATTTGAATATATTTTTGTGATCTCATATACTCTTTTGAAAGAGTAAATGTGTTTTTTTAAATTTAACTAAAGCTTATATATATATAAAATAGTTCATTGTATTATGTATTGATATTATGTTAAAAACATAGAAAATTTCTAGTTAT
>JASDQU010309360.1:21445-44001 GCA_032191745.1 Picea mariana
TTTTATATAAATTCATTGATATATAAAGAGTTTTTTATTTTATATATATATATATATATTTGAGAAATGTATCGATTGAATTAAACATACATGTTTTGTTGAAAAATGGAGTTAGTAATGAAAACATTACTAAAAACTCATTACTTACACATAAATGAGAAACATGTACCAAAAATGAGATTTTTAACTAGTAACAAGTTTCATTGAATATTGGTAACTTAGTCCCACTCCTCTTACACTACTCGAAGTCTTCTTTAAAATATTGTGTATCTAGTGAATACAAACTATTCTATGAAGTAACTTATCCTAAATTTATTGGCAATATTCATCATATATAAGTATATTTATTGGAAATATTAATCACATATAAGTATATTTATTGGAAATATTAATCTCATATAAGTATATCCTTAGATGTGGGATATTTTGTAGTTTTCTTTTCTTACATGGATTTTTTTTCAAAGATTTATTGGCAATAGAACAATAGTTGTTCATGCATCTTGATTTCCTTTCAAGATACAACATATTTAGAAAATTATCAAAGAAAATAAAGTCTTGAATTGCTTTCTCACAAAGTCTTAAATTGATTTCTCACAAAGTGCATAATGGTTGGGTTTAATCTATGATTTTATTTTGGCAAATAGGTTTATTTCTTATTGTTTTTACAATTTTAGAAGATAATCCTTTGGATTTATGTGTGACCAGTGAAATTCTATTAGTTTGATATTTCCCTAAAGCATATATTAGGTTAGGATCTATAAAATTACCATCACATAATTTGAAGTGTTATTACAAAATGCATAATGATTGAGTTTAATTTATGATTTTATTTTCACAAGTGAGTTTTTTTCTTATTGTTTTTACAATTTCAAAAGATAATTTTTTGAATTTATGTGTGGCATGAAATTTTATTAATTCGATATTTCCCTAAAGCACATATTGGATTAGGATCTATAAAATTACCATCTCATATTTTTAATTGCTATTGATAACTAATAAGATACTGAATACATTTAACTAATATGATTTCAAATAGAATATCCAAAATATTAACTATATGACACCATTTTTTGAATCAATACTGAATATCTTAAATGGTTGATTTTACTCATCCTTTCCTTCTTTAATTCATTGGTTTTATGATACACTCCCTAGTTACTTTTTATTTTCTTCAAATTTCTTTTGTTCAATTATCAAATAAATTCTTAAGTAAAAGTAAAGCTTACAAAGTGGTTTTCCAATATCAAGTCCAAGTTATTTTGGTCACTTTATAAATGAATGAATAAGTATTCATATGAACACATGAATCCATGAGTCTTATACTCTTTTTTTTAAAAGGTTATAAAAAAAATAAATTCTAAACATTGTTTAAATTGGAGCACAATTAGAGTCTTTTAAACTCACGTGTGTTTAGTTTAGTTTTATAGTATAAAGACAATATGTTTATCTTTGCAAATTTATAGAAATAAATTAACAAAAGAATAAAAATTTTAAGTCAAATCTGTTAGCATGATTGATTAGGTTGAAACTTGTGTCTAGGATTGAAATTAGTTGTAGTTGAGAAGAAACACCTAAAAGATAAGGCCACTTAAAGGTTGGTGTGGCCCAATTTGGGTGTGACCTTGCAAGCTACTAAACAAAATAATTAGAAAATTGTATTATTTTTTATCGTTATTGTTTGGCAGAGTATAATATTTTCATCCAAGATTGCTTTGAAGCCATTATAATATTTTCATCCAAGATTTCTTTGAAGCCATTGATGTTCCTCCATCACAATCATATTTTATTATTCATCCATTTCTATTAATAAAAACTTGTCTCCTTTATTTAAAATCAATTAATTAATCAAAATTTGTAGAAAATGATGTCCAAATTATGAATTATAAATATGAAAAAAAAAATTATGTTGTTATATATATTAAAAAGACTTTATAAAAATTGGCCAAAACCTTATTATACATGTTTTGGACAAAATTATAACAATTAATCTTAATGACAAAATCAATTATGAAGGAATACTCAAACCCATTTTCCAAATTGACAATAAGAAGAAGATAAACAATTGATCATCCATTAAAAATTTTGTATTATTAAACCTTTAAAATTATATAAATGAAATCTTAAAATATCATTTATCATTTCAATTATATTTTATTATAATTTTAAAAATACATATTAAATTTTATTTTTTATTTAATTTTTTTTTTTTGTTATTTTATAATATTATAATAATTAAATTAACTTCAAAATATTGATAACCACATAACATAATAATCCTCATGTTAAAGATTGCTATGATGACTAGTATGAATAACAATACATCGTTGAGATATTAATATTGTTTAATAAAGAATAATGCATTGGTATGTGTTATTTTTGTGAATGTCAAGAAAATAAAGAAAGAATAATGCATTGGTTTGTTATTTTAGTGAATATCATTTTTATTTTGGTGAATATTAAGAAATGACGAGTAATGATAAAAAGTGGGTTTGAAAGCATATAAATTATTAATTTTAGGATTTTATAAGTTTTGAATGTAATTAATATAAAGGCACTCAATGATAGTGGTTTTCCAATTAAAATTTTGTTGTATTATAAATTATTTATTAATACATTGAAATTTTTATATTGAGGAAAAGAAATACATACATAAAGAAAAAGGAAGTGGGAAGTTTTTTTTTTTTTTAAATTAAAAAACTTTATTTCTCTAAATAAATAAAATAGTTATAATTTATTTTAAATTAAAAAAAAAATATTTAAATAAATGAAACATTTGTATTGAAAATATTGAAATTTTATTTAAACATTAGTATTTTTACATTATCAGTAATGATAAAAAGTGGGTTTGAAAGCATATAAATTATTAATTTTAGGATTTTATAAGTTTTGAATGTAATTAATATAAAGGCACCCAATGATAGTGGTTTTCCAATTAAAATTTTGTTGTATTATAAATTATTTATTAATACATTGAAATTTTTATATTGAGGAAAATAAATACATACATAAAGAAAAAGGAAATGGAAAGTTTTTTTTTTTTTTTTAAATTAAAAAACTTTATTTATCTAAATAAATAAAATAGTTATGATTTATTTTAAATTTAAAAAAAAAAATATTTATTTAAATAAATGAAACATTTGTATTGAAAATATTGAAATTTTATTTAAATATTAGTATTTTTACATTATCAGTAATGATAAAAAGTGGGTTTGAAAGCATATAAATTATTAATTTTAGGATTTTACAAGTTTTGAATGTAATTAATATAAAGGCATCCAATGATAGTGGTTTTCCAATTAAAATTTTATTGTATTATAAATTATTTATTAATACATTGAAATTTTTATATTGAGGAAAAGAAATACATACATTAAAAAAAAGGAAGTGGGAAGTTTTTTGTTTTTTTTGTTTTTTTTTAAATTAAAAAACTTTATTTATCTAAATAAATAAAATAGTTATGATTTATTTTAAATTAAAAAAAAAATATTTATTTAAATAAATGAAACATTTGTATTGAAAATATTGAAATTTTATTTAAACATTAGTATTTTTACATTATCATTGACAGAATTTTAACACATGTTTGAAAAGTATTAAGAAAATAATAATATTATTTTATAAAATCAAAACCAAAATTTAAATAAATAATATTACAGAGTAGAGTATCTCATAATGGAGGATATGACTATGAAAACTAAAAGAACATGACTATAAAAACTATTTGAATTTGTTAAGATTACAAAACTTTGAAGTTTGTTAGGATCACAAAGTTATATACATGAGAGGACCACAAAGTTATGTACATGAGAGAACATGCCTATAAAATTTATTTGAATATTTTAGAACCACACAGTTATGTACATAACTTTGTACATAAAGGACATGCTTATAAAATTTATTTGAATATTTTAGGACTACAAACTTTTGTACATTACATGATATGCATATTTAAATTTGTTAGTATTACGAAGTTTTGTAGATTGAAGAATATGACAATAAAACTATTTGAATTTGTTATATATCATTTGCTTAAAATATGCCAATAAAACTATTTGAATTTGTTATATAGCACTTGTGTAAGTTTTTGGAATTAAATAGAGCGGAAATTATATATCAACACATTTGCATATAAAGAAGGAGCATCTTCTTACTATAACCTATTCAAAGACCAATCTAAAGAACAGTAAATGATACTACCAACATTTGCATGTTGGGAATATGATCACAGAAGAAAGAAAACCGAGGAATGAGCCTACCAACATTTGCAGAGGAATGAAACTACCAACACTTGCACAGGACTGAGACTACCAACATTTGCATGTTGGGAAGAGGATAACAGAGGAAATAAAATATTTGGTTTGGATATCCAAACATTGTTGCCTATATATAACTAACTGACCGCTTGAGACCACAGAGAAAGAGAGATCTGTCTGCGATCTCCTCTCTTATTTTTATATAATTTCTGTACTTGCTTTCAGAATGGGGAGTACTCGGGATGATTTTCCATTTTCTCATGGAAAAAGTTTCTCCGTGCAGATTTGAGGATGCTTTTATCTGCTGCGATGAAATAAGCCGAACCGCTGACTGTCTCCAATCAAAATACACGCAACACAACATTAACATGTAGTTCATGAAATAATTATAATGAGAGAGATAAACAGGATTAACCAGATAGATAGGAATGGTTTATAAATAAAAGATATATCACTGTGCTTCCAAGCAAACAATTCAGTAGTTGTAGAATCCTTGATCAAAGCATGCATTTATGTAGAATATTTAATTGATTAAGTTACTGAATTACTTGTAGAGATGATAAGTGCCTGTGCAGTATGGTTGAGGTTGGCCCTTGCCCAAGGAATAGCCCTTGCTCCCAGCATCTGTAAGTTATTAACTCCATGTTATACATTAACCCAACCCAGCAGTTTAATCAAGAATATGAGTATTAATCCAGATATTGAATTAGTACTTAAAGATGGCAGCATTAACAATAATAAGACTCACTGTGGGAATGGCGGAAGCTACGCAGGCAATTGCAGCTGCCTTGGCCCCTGCTTTCACTGCTTCTGAATGCATACACAGACATTCATGAGTTTCATGCCCACAAATTTGTAATTAACCCCACATATTTTTTTCAGCAAAATGAAACACCCAGTGCAAGAAAGAAAGAATGATTAATGTTAATGAGTGAGTGAGAGGGAGGAGTTTCAGAAAGATTCATTAGTTACCCTTGGAGCACTGCTTTCCTCTCATAATTTTCATGTCAGCCTGCTGATTTGGACTCGTCATCTCCAGTAATCCCCTCCCCTCACTACTTGAGACCAGACAAAAGTAATTTATGAGAAATAAGAATGAAACTGAATGCTTGGGACGGGATACTCCAACGTGCTGGCGGTATATATAGAAAAATAGAAAGAAAAACGTGGGGTCGAAATCAATGGGTGATTGGGGTCATAAGGTAGTTAGCGGTATAACAGAAGGAACGAGAATACCGTGGTTTAGTGGGATGGGGAATTTACGGTTTCGAGTTCAGCGCCGTAGGGATTGAGTATGGAGGAGTTTTCGATCTTGGCTTCTGTGTACTGCTGCTTAGTAATGATGTTTGTTAGAGTTTATTACTAAGAATAACGAATAAATAGGCTAGTAATGATGTTTGTTAAGTTTTATTATTAAGAATAAATTAGTGAATTTATAAACAGCTTTGAGGTGTTTCACATCCTACCATACGCCGACGACTTAAATTTTAATTCTTAAAACCTTTTCCCCTTCTAGTCCGCATCCTTTGAGCGTTTTTTTATTCTTTTCTTTCTCTCCTTGGTAACCTCGCTCGTAACTAGTCAACTCGGAGGAAGGGGCATGTAGCGTAAAACTTTTTTTCAAAATAGAGTAACAATTTTTTTTTAGACAGAGTTCTTAAGCTAAAATGGCGGAGTGCCATTTTTAGTACCTGGTTTTTCTTAGGGTTTGTGTTTTTTAGTCAAATGAATTCTATTTTCGCGAATTGTGATGGGTTTATTACCCATTAAATGATTCCGGTTTTGGAGGGCGGTTTAGAGGTGGTTTGGAGTACTGATTACCTAGTGATATGATCTGCCTTAATGTCAGGTCTTTATTTTCTGATCACTTGACGACTGGTAGTTAAGAATGATTAGATGTCAACCAACATTATTTTAACAACATTGTTTTTGTCGTTTTGACTCTCGGGATTAGGGACCTGGCGATCCTACCTAGTTCAGTGTTCTTGGCAGAGTAGAGGACTGGTGGAATATCCTGGGACTGGGCACCTAAGGACTTTGACATTATGGGCACTCTTGACGAGGAGGAATGGGATCAGGAGGATCTATTCAAAATTGTGGATGAGTTATGTCACATAAATAAGGGTGGTGGAGCATTAAATAAGATCTTACGTCCATCTGTTCACCCTCTCGAGCCTATACTGGCATCCAGAATACCTTTTGATCCATTGTTGTTGGCTCTTGATGTTAGCAATAATACTTGTTTGAAACAGTCGATCTTGGGTGTATCGGTGGAGCAGGTGAAGGGGCCTGTTGGTGTGAGTAGTCTTAGA
This sequence comes from Picea mariana, assembly GCA_032191745.1. Classification (NCBI taxonomy): domain Eukaryota; kingdom Viridiplantae; phylum Streptophyta; class Pinopsida; order Pinales; family Pinaceae; genus Picea; species Picea mariana. Next base: position 28,011 of record JASDQU010309360.1, read on the forward strand.
GACACACTGACTAATAGTGTCCCTCATCTGGAAGCCCGGTTTAAGTTCTTAGATAAGACAGGGATAGGCTCGTCGAGAGATACTTTGCGTGTTAAGGAGTCTATCCACAAGAGGACAGTTCGAACATGGAAGCCAAAGAAATCGCATAGACGCTTGGTGATAGGTATGGATGTCGGGTTAGAAGAAACTTGTCGTTTATCCTTGTGTGCACTTGTCGGGAGATTTGCAAATAAGTCTAGGTCTACTTTATCCTTTGGGGAGTGGATGCAGAAGATGTGGGTTCCCATCATCGACTATGCTCCAGAAAATTTGTTACTTCCATGTGGATGGTTTGGCTTGATTTTCAAGTGCCCTGAGGATGCAGAGCTCATTAGAGGTGGATTTTGGGAATACGAAGGGGGCAACCTTATGATGAAGCGTTGGAGGACGAGGTTTGATCCTTTTACGAATTACTTTAGCTACATACATGTTTGGGTAATTTTACCAGGGCTCCCGCTCAACCTCTGAAATAAAAAAGCCTTGTCGGCTATAGGAAATCTCTTAGGGAGATTTCTGAAGCTTGATGAAGTGGGATTACAGTCAAAGGATAAGCGCACGACTCGTATTTTAGTGGAACTGGACCTGCATGCGGGCCTTAGGGACACCATTAAGATTGAGTGGCCTGGTCATGTACCCTACAAAAACTGGACTACCAAGGGCTACCCTTTCGATGCCTAAACTGTAGGAGGACGGGACACCTGCGCAAAGATTGTACACTCGGGGTTGGAGCTACTTCTATGGAGGAACCCTTAGATTCAGAAACATCAAATTTCTACATCCCTGTAGATTCTCAAGATGCGCAGGGTGATGGGGAGACTGGTAGCTTGTACATTGATATGAATCTGGATGCAAACTCCTTTCTAGGTAAGTTACAAACACATTGCCCTGCATTATTTATGAAACTTTCTTTGTGGGAAAGGGACTTCCTGGTTAACTCTTTTTCAGATGTCTGTCCTCCTGTGGAACCTAGGGATGGTATTTCTTTTGGGGACCTGACCTGTAAGGATAGATTGGAAGGCCAGGCTATTACTACTAATCCTTCTCTTTCGGAAATCCTTCTAGACCCGCCTGGTGATGTGACCACACCCTCCTTCGTTGCCTTATCCTCGTCCGAACCTTTGGCCTCGACATAGCCTATGTCAGAACTGCCTCTACTTCAAACATCTACGTCCTAGGATTCGGCCGATAAGGAAACCCTACATGCTACACCTTTACTCTCCTATTGGGGTTTAGAAGCACAAGAAGGTGCCTCTTTGGAAGATAGGGATCCATGTCTGCCATTGGGGGATGGTGGTAAGTGTAAATATTTAGGGTGGTTGAGGGGATTGGGGCAAGAATTATCTTCGATCAAAACATGCATTGCTAGAAAGAAACATGGCACTTTTCTATTGGATGTGGTTCATCAACCTGGTACTTCACTAGACTCAGGGGCACTTAGAGGCATGAAAGCCCTGGCTAGGGCTAAGTCATGATCCTCCTCTCCCTGAACATTAGAGGGGTGGGAGGCCCCCTTAAATTGCCTTCCATGCGGAGATTGATTCTTAATACTAAGCCGAGTATTATTTTCCTTCAGGAGACATTAGTGGCAGAAGAAAAGGCAAGGTTTTTTATGAACTCTTTGTGCCCTTCATGGATGAATAACGCTGTCTGTTCTGTTGGGAAGTCAGGAGGACTCTTGGTAGCATGGGACCTGAATGTTTTAGTTCTAAAACCTTATCTGTGTGTTGGTGGGATTTTATTGACAGGTTCTTTCATCCCGGATAAAAGAAATCTATCCTTTATAAATGTATATGGTCCATGTTTGGAGCGTAGGCAGTTCTGGGAGAGGGTGGATGCAACTAGGCTGCTGGCACAGTTTGATTTGATTTTAGTAGGGGATCTGAACTTTTCCTTGGGCCCAGAGGAGGTATGGGGGATTATGGCGTTTCCATATTCTTTGGCATCCTTCTTCAAAAATCTACTTGCAAAGAATCACTTGGTTGACATTCAGCCTACGGAAGTCATGCCTACCTGGCGTAATGGATGTACTGGAGCGGAGGGTATTTAGAAGAGATTGGATAGGGTGTGTGTATCTGATTCTCTTCTAGTTGAATCAACTAGATTTCGATCTTGGGTGGAATACCCATATATTTTAGACCATGCTCTGATCTTGTTTCAATTGAATTACGGTTATAAGTCGGTTGCTTATCCATTCAAATTCAATCCGGCTCTGATGAAAGAAGCATATTTTGGCATGTTGGTTTGGCAAGTTTGGAATAATAATGAACTTTCTAAGTTGGTAGGTGCACAACATAGATTGACTATGAAGTTAAAATCACTTAAGCAACGATTCAAGGAATGGACAAAAAATAGAAAAGCTGATGACCATCGAGCTCTTTTATCTATTGAAGAGGATATTGCAGAACCGTCCATTCTTAGTAGTGATCTGAACAATACTATTGATCTGGATCCTCGCATTAAAGTTCTGGAATCGGAAAGGAATAAGTTGCTTCTAGCAGATGAGGAGCGTTGGCGCCAAAAGAGAAGGGCCACGTGGATCAAGTGTGGTGATAAAAATTCACAATTCTTTCACCGCTTTGCTAGTTACACGAGAAACAAAAAACACTTGTGGGAGGTTACTGATGATATGGATTGGGTACCTAAGGGACAAGAGTCTATAAAGACCGAAGCGGTAAGGTATTTTAGCAACTTCTATAAAGAGATAGAACTAAATAGCTGTGAAGATCAGATTGCCACTGCTCGTCTATATCCAAGGATTGTTACAGAGGAGGATGTCATCACTCTTGAGAGTCCATGCACCACAGAGGAAATAATTGAAGTTCTAACGGGTTCACAAAGGACAAGAGTCCCGGTCTCGATGGATGGACTGTTGAGTTTTTTCTCAACTATTTTGATTTGGTAGAAAATGACTTGTTGGAGGCTGTGGAGTCCCATCAGTTGGGAGAAGTGAAGAGATCCTTGAATTCGACATTTATTGCCCTAATTCCTAAGGTCAATGGTCCAGCTACCTTTGGGGACTTCCGCTTGATAGAACTATGCAATTTATGCTACAAAATTATATCCAAAATTATTGCAAAGCGGATAAGGCCTATTCTGTCTCGTGCATTATCAGAGGAGAAATTCAACTTTTTGAAGGGGACACAAATTATAGATTCCATTGGGACGACACAGGAATGCCTCCATAGTATCCGGGATAAGAAACTACACGCTTTAATTCTAAAGATCGATTTAAATAAGCCCTACAATTGTGTTAGATGGGATTATCTTCGTCTGGTTCTTATGCAATGTGGATTCGGGCTACTGACTATAAAATGGATCATGGGATGTGTAATTTCTACTACTTATGCGATTTTAATTAATGGTGAACCTATTGATTTCTTTAACAGTGGTAGAGGGCTTAGACAAGGGTGTCCTTTGTCACCCCTGTTTTTCATTCTTGTGATGGAAGGTTTGAGTCTAGCATTAAAACACAGTCAAGCAGAAGGTAATATTACAGGTATCAAAGTGTCGAGGTTCATCAAAGTCCTCCATCTTCTTTTTGTCGATGATATTCTTATCATGACAAAAGCCTTATTATCAGAATGGATGGAGATTAAAGGAATTTTGGATAAATTATGCGGGGTATCTGGTTTGGTGATAAATGCACAGAAAACATCATTTCTTCATTATGGCATACATCTTTCTCTATTGGATACCTTTAATTCATTCTTCCACTTTAATTTTCATGAACTTGCTTTTGGATTTAAGTATCTTGGTTACTTTCTAAAGTTGGACAGGTACACTTCTGAGGACTGGAATTGGCTCATTGAGAAATTTGAAAAGTGTATTAGCCATTGGTGCAATCGGTGGTTGTCTCTCAGAGGCCGTCTTATTCTTATAAAAGCTCTGTTGGAAATCCAACCAGTCTATTGGTTGGCCTTGGCAAACTTACCATTTTTCGATTCTTAACAATTTATGTCAATTGATGTTTAATTTCCTATGGTGTGGTTCTAGGAAAAAAAGAAGTATCCACCTCTGCAATTGGCAGCTTTTAGCTCGGCCTAAATTGAATGGCGGGTGGGGATTGAGGAATCTTTTTAGTTTCAGCAATGCCATGGCGGCCAACACCTTGTAGAGGGTATTGATGAGAGATGGCCTGTGGCAACGCATGATAAAAGGAAAGTACCTCAGATCACTTTCAGTTGTTGGGTGGCTCAGGATGGTTACTGTACCTTCGACAAGGGGTTCACAAGTATGGAAGTATTTACTCAAATTGATGCATATCCTGTTGCATTGGATTGCGTGGTACCTAGGTTTGGGGGATTCCATTTTGGTTGCCAGGGATTGCATTTTGGGTATGGGAGTGAGAGCTATCATATCGTCTGATCTAATCAATGCTATAAATCTGAAAGGGGTGTATTACCTTTTTCAGGCTAGTCATGATCGATGCTCAGGCATAACAGGCACCAAGTGGCTCACAAGTGTTGATTTGGAGTTAGATGGTCTATTAGCAAGTGAGTGGTCGAGCTTTTGAAATGACCTCATTCAAAATGGGATTCTTCTATCTAGGCGGCCATATGAACTTAGATGGTCGGGAGGTAATGCATCTGGTATTATTACAGTTAAAAACATTTATGAGGCAACCAAAAGAAGGAAAATGAGCTTTGTGGTTTGCGGGTGGCGGAGGAAACTTTGGACCTGAAACTACCCACTAAAACTTAAACTTTTCATCTGGATGATGGTGGAGAATAAAATTCTCACGTGGGATAACCTTCAGGGTCATGGTTTCAATGGCTCGGGTTTGTGTGTCCTTTGTAATCAGAGTCTGGAGTCGGTTTTTCACCTGTTTGTGGAGTGTCCTTTTGTGTGCTCAATCTGGGAAACTATCCATTCATCTAGGAATTTACCGGGACTTTGGGCTGGAACTACTATCTTAGAGTGTTTTAAAAATTAGTTTTCGAGAAGGGCTCGACAATCCACCTTAGCTGTTTTCATCTGCTGGTATATTTGGAAGGATCGTAATTTTTCTATTTTTGAAGACAGGAGTCCCTCAGCTCAAAGAGTGGCTTTCCAGGTGTCCATAGTGGTGGATTCTCTTTCTTCTTCGGTGATAGCTCCGGTTTTGAGGAGCATAGCTACTAGGGGTGAGGTGGACGATGTTGTTGGTTGGTTTGATGGGGCCGCTAAAGAATATGGATCTAACAATGGGGCTGGAGGTGTTATCGGGACACTAGACAATCGTATCTTCAAGTGGATTTTAAATTGTGGTCCAGGATCTAATACTTGGGCAGAGTTGCTGGGTGCATGGGCACTACTGACTCTTGTGTCCAAGATCTTTATCACTGATATCATTGTGAAGGGAGATTCGATGATTGTCATCGATTGGCTGTGTGATAAAGGTCGCCTACACGTGATCTCCTTGGAATGCTAGAAGGACAGATTGGTTGATCTTATAAAACTTTTTCAGCAAATTACTTTTGAGCATGTGTATAGAGAAGACAACTCGGAAGCGGACAACCTTTCAAAGCAAGCGCTTCTCAAGCAACCTGGGAAAATTATCTATTTCCAATGTGTTGAGGAACATGAGGGTCCTGCTTTGTAAAAAGATATTTTCTAGGTTCCAGATGACATTTGTAACTCTGTGGGGTGATGGGTTGTAGTTCAATGATCTTTTTTCTTTTTCAATGTATGATGTGAAGGAACAATTTTATTTTGGGTATTTGGGGGGGTTTTATTAGCAAGTCCATATAGGTTTTGAGTTTTGGGGAGATAGTAGTCCATATAGGTTTTGAGTTTTGGGGAGATAGTATGGATCTTGGATATCCATTATATGTACTTTTTTGGACTAGATGGTGATGGTTCTATGTAACAAAATAGTTTATATTTTAAATAATATAAAGTGAAATTTTCTCTGGAAAAAGTAGTCAACTCAAAAAGTAGTTTATATAAAATTAAATTTTTGAAAAATAAAAAATGTTTTCGAAATTTTTAAATTAGTTATTATTTTTGATTGATGAAAATTGTAGATTTGACTAATTTCCCTACTTTAACCTAATATTAAAAAAAAACCATTAATTTTTTTTAAAAAACTTTCGAATTACACATTGAGTACTTGTTTAATGACCATGCTTCCTACTGTTTAATTATATACCTTTGCATTGTACTACGCATCAAATTCTCTTTGGTATGTACGCATTAATTATATAATGTGTATTACTCTTTAATTACGCCGAAAGGCGTATACCTATTGACAATGGGCACAATTAATCATCTTTTAATCTAAAATTATAATATGATGGCTAACAAATAAAGATGCTGGAATATTCTTAGTCGTCCTCCCAAATCAATGAATGTGATTTACTCTTCATAATCTCCTTGTATTTTTGAATGCATCCGTTAACCTGTTTACTTTTTAACATTTACCTAATCATATTAAGAAATTACTATAGCACTATATGATTGCCACGTTTAAATGATTAACGTTTAACATTACCATGTTTGAATGATTAACCACGGATTTCCTCACCTGTCCCTGCGTGTTTTCCTCAGATGGGTTTCATATGCCTTTAGGCGTTTTCCTCAGGCGCGTTTCATATGCCTTTCGACGTTCATCAATCACAATTATGTGACTGTGCTAGTTATATAACTTCACATTGTAGTACGCGATAATGCAATAAAATTCATTCTTTTAATTATTGTTTTAATCTTTTAATCCAATTTATTTGATAGGTTAGGATCGACATTACACCCGTTCTCGTTATGTGATAATTAGTTTATTTTGGATGTGATTTTACACAGTAGGTAAGACGTCTAAAAAGTATTATGTTTAAAGCCAAAATTAAAAAAAATAGTTTTAAAGTTTTTTTCCTAAAGAAGAAAGATACTAAGATAAAAAATACTAAGAAAGATACTAAGATAGTTAATTAATGGTTATTATAAAATATTAAAAAAATTAATAAATTTAAAAACATAATTAATATAAAATTATTAAACAATAGAATTAATTTTAAAAATATATTTATTTTAAATATTTTTAATTAAATAACATAAAACTGTATAAATATATTTATTTTTAATATTTTTAACTAAATAATGTAAAACTGTATATTTCCTTTTATTTAGAGTTTAAAAAATTATAATTTTAAAAATATATTTATTTTAAATATTTTTAATTAAATAATATAAAACTGTATAAATATATTTATTTTAAATATTTTTAATTAAATAATGTAAAACTGTATATTTCCTTTTGTTTAGAGTTAAAAAAATTATATGGAAAGATTTAATTTTATGATTGTCAAGGATTTACTTTTGAGGTTGTTTTAGAACCAAATATCTAAAAGATATTCTTTCCCTCAAACTATTTAACTTATATTAATTTTGGAAATAAAAAATATACGATTTTAATATTTAATATTGATTAGTGAGGTTAATGTTAAAGAACATATAAAAAATTATGAAAAATAATATTTTATATATATAATTTTTATTTAGGTTTTTCAATTATTGGCTTCTTTTATATTGATTATTCAAATTGATTTGATAGCTATAAAATATCAATTAAAAATTTGTTTTGATGGCTATAAAATGTTTTATAAGTGAGTTATATTTAGTGGTTTTATTAAATTATTTTGATTATTTAGTTACATAAATTATAAATAGGTTTGATTTTCTTATTTAAATTATATTTTAATATTAAATTAATCATATCTAATACATAATATTATTAGAGTTTATTTTCTTTACCAAAACTTTTTATTATTTTATTTAAATTATATTTTAATGTTAAATTAATTATATTTAATGGATAATATAATTAAACAGGGAATAATATTTTTCTGAGTTTTTGAACTTGTGGTTTTGGGAAATTAGAGTTTATTTTCTTTATCATAACTTTTTATTATTTTATTTAAATTATATTTTAATGTTAAATTAATTATATTTAATGGATAATATAATTAAATTATATTTTAATGTTAATATAATTATATTTAATTATTTTTGAGGTTTTAAACTTGTGGTTTTGGGAATTTTTTTTGGCTTTTTCAACTGGTTGAACAATTGGACATGTGAAATGAGGCGAGTCAATTTTTACTTTCTTTTAATTTTTATTTAAAATACATTTATAATTTATTAACTTAAACAGATTTAAATATTTTTTATTTTTTATTTATTTTAAGTTTCATAAGTAAAAGTTGATTTGAGAAATAAACTCAATCCAAAATAATAATTGTTACATTTTTTTTTTCTTCTTTTCAATATGAGCACTCCACCACCTATTCCAAAAACTCAAAGTAACATAGGGAGGACCCCCAAAATCACCCGTAGAGATCCTTTACAATTATATGGAATTAGTGGAAAAAATGAGAGAAGAGAGATGCCAAAATTCAAATAGAGTTAGAAACATTAGAAAAAAGGAGTGAAGAAAGAGTCGTAAAACTCCAAATAGAGCTAGAGACAATGATTAATAAATAAATTAAAGATACCATTCAAACTCAAATAGAGAATAGATTCTTAGGGTTCAAGAGTGAATTGTAGACAATGAAGGATATGATTTAAGAAATGGAAAAACATAAACAATCAATCCAAGAAGGAGGGGTTGAAGAAAATCACAACTTCAGAGATAGGATTAAAGAGCTAGAAGAAAAACTAACCAACATTTTGACCCTAGTAATATGGAAAAAAAGTTGGATATCAAACCCATCAAAGAGGAAATTAATAAGCTAATGGAAGTGTAACAAAAGAGCCTTGAAGCTCATAATTTTTGGTATAAAAGAACAACAATAGCAATAGTAAAAGAAGAATTAAATAATAAATCTCAAATTGATACAACTTACCTCATAGAAGCAAAGAGGCTAGGAAAAATAAGTAAATCTCTGAGCTTAAAAGAGCGATGAATATTTATAAATGAAGACCTCATTCTAGAAGACCAAGCTGAATTAAGGAAGGAAGTTCAAAAGGTAAAAGAATCCAGGAAAGAAGGAAAATGAGCAGTAATTAGAAATCGAAAACCTATTGTTAGGGATAGAGACCATAAGGATAATAATAAATAGGAATTTGGGACACTTGGGATCCTTTTTTGAAATCGACGTGGCTTTGCATGGCGCAAAGGTCCTATGATAAGTTGGATCCCAAGTGATATTGATATTATCTGTCTAGTTGAAACTTGGGAGCATGAAGAGTCTAAGGTCCCCAACATAGAATGATTTGTCTTGTGGTCGGCATGGAACAAAAAATCCCATCGTGGAGGGATAGGGGGCATAGCTTGTTATATTAGAAAGAGCATTTCTCCTCACATTCAACTTCATAAGATTGACCCTCTCAATCAGTACATTTGGATAGAAATTTTAGACACTAATGCTAAGAAGATGTATATAGCAATTTGTTATTTTGCACCTATTAATTCTACTTTTTATAAGAAAAACAATCTAGATAACAATTGCCCCTATAATAATTTAGAACAAGATATTTATAGTTTGAAAAATGAAGGTAATATTCTCCTGCTAGGAGACTTTAATGTTAAGACTGCAACTAAACAAGCTACTCTTTTAAGTAATGACTCCAACCATAATTCTTTATGGCTAGATGAGGACCTTGTTTTATCTAATAGGTACAAAAGAAGCTCTGAAGACCTAATTGAGAATTTGTTTGGTACTAAGTTGGTCAAGCTCTGCAGCTCTCAAGACCTAATAATGTTCAATGGAGTGATGAAGTGGCCAAACTCCAACTAGATGACTTGTATTCATGGGCTAGGTAGTAGTGTTGTAGATTATGTGATATCTGATATCCACGTTTCCAAACAAATAACAACTTTTGACCTTTTAAATGACCATGATCTTGACTATGATCATAAACCTTTAACCCTAACTCTAAACTTTTCCATGCATAGGAGCGCCATTGAAGAGAATTTTGATAATCAAAGGAATTTGCGCTTTGACAAAAGTAAAGTTGACATTTTCTTAAAGGATTTAAATAGTAAATTAAATCTCCTAACTTATAAGGACAACATTGAAGAACTCTATCATCATTTTACAACTACCCTTTCCACTTCTAATAACAAGCTCTCTTTCGAGGTGTCCTATAAAATGAATAATAGAACGAGCAACCCTTGATATGATAAAGAATGTAAAATTGCTAGGAAAGCCATTAGGGATGCTTCTAATGATTCCTTACAACCCGATAAGATCAATACGTACAAATCCCTAATTAAAAGGAAAAAAGAGGTACTATATCAATAAAAGGCAAGAGCAACTTTCACAACTATATAAGTTGGATCCTAAGAAGTTCTGGAGCCAAATTCTAAACTGAAATACTAAAGAAAATAATAGGATCCCCTTAAGGGATTGAAATTCCTACCTTAAAAGTCTTTACGAGTTCCCTAATTCCATGGACACCAATCCTATTGTCCCTACAAAGGAAAAAGTTTTTTCTTTAGATGACATAGAATTCGGGGTTAAGCGGCTTGCAAATGGGAAAGCTAAGGACATTGAAGGCTACTAAGCTAAAATTTTTAAAATCTGAGGGCCAATCCTTATCCCTCATATACACAAGCTCTTCAATTTAGCAGACAAGAAGGGCTTCCCTAAACCCTGTACACAAAGCCTCATTGTTCCTATTTTTAAAAATGAGGATAGAAACATTCCCTCTAATTATAGGACCATTATGATTAGCCTGATTTTAGCCAAGCTTTATGGAATTATTTTGGAAAAGAAGATTAGCCTTTGGCTAGAAAGTCACAGTAAAAGAGCTAAAGGCTAGGCTGGGTGTAGGATATATCATTCAACTATGGACCATCTTGTTACCTTTAGGATCATTGCAGAGGAGTTTCGCAATACTAAAACCAATTTTTTTGTTGTTTTGTTGACTTTAGAAAAGCTTTTGACATTGTTCCTAGGAAAAAACTTTGGAATAGGTTGGAAGAGATAAAAACGCCTCTCGAGTTGAGGGATGGTGCAATAAGGATGTATGATAACATTATTACTAAGTTTAAAAACACTGTGGGTTGTTCAAAAGAGATTAACTGCAATATCAGAGTCATACAAGGTTGTCCCTTGTCCCCTACGCTTTTTGGCATATACATTGACAAGTTAGAAGATTGCTTGGAAAAAGCAGGTTGTGTCGGCCTTACTCTCACTGGTATAGTCATCAATCTTCTTATTTATGCCGATGATATTGTTCTTATGGCAAGGAGTCCCCATGATCTTCAAAACCAACTAAGAATCCTCGAGGATTTTTGCTCCAATATGGGTATAACTGTTAATACTGATAAGACTAAGGTCATGATTATTAAATCCAATAAGATCCCTTATGATACCTTCGTATATGACAAAACCAACTTAGAGGAAGTGACTTCATACAAATATCTTGGAATTGATATTCACCACAATCTCAATTGGAATTATAGCATTGAGAAAAGGATTATTGGGGGATGGAAAGTTTATTATGGGCTTGAAAACAATTGTAAATTAGTTGATCTTGGAGTTGGGATAAGAAGAAACTCCTCTTTGAGACTCTTGTTAACCTATTATTCTTTATGGATGTGAAGTATGGGGTTGTAGTATCTCTCATGAATCCTGGAGAAAGATAGAGCAAATACAAAAGAATTTTATAACCTATAATCTCAAAGTTAAAGGATATACGCCCTATCCCATCCTCCTCTTAGAAACAAGCCTCTCCCCCATTAAGAGCATGGTTGTGACTAGATACCTAATGTATAAGAACAAGTTAACAACATGGAAGACAAGAGGCTTCCTAAAATTGCTTCAAAATCGAGTCATAACCACCATCGACTCAAGCGAGGATGGCATAAAGATGCCTGGTCTTGGATAAACTATTGGGGAATCATGGAAGACACCATTTTTCATAATAAAGATACTATTAAAAAAAACGTCAAATCAAAATTTAAGGAGAAAATGTGGTGTGATAAATAGTTAGAGGAAAAAAGAAAATTAAGGTATTATAAGGATGTATTCAATCCAAATCTAGCAGATCAAAATTATCTATCTGATTTTCCAAGTGTAAAGAAAAAAATAAGCATTGCTAAGATAAGAACAAATTCTCACGAGCTCCATAGTGAAACTGGGAGTTGGTCAATTCCTAAAACGCCATGGGATGAAAGAGTGTGTCACCTCTATGACACTAAGAAGGTTGAAGATGAATAGCACTTTCTCTTAGATTTTCCAACCTATACCCATATTAGATCTCATTTTCAAAATATTTTTCACACTACCAACCTTCCTAACCTCTTAACTCAAAAAAAGTATGGTGATCTTGGAAAGATTCTCTTAATGCTTTTCGAGCACAGAAACAAAATTCTAAAGAATCGCAAGTAATCACTTACCCTCTTAAGGTTTGGTAGACCAATTCGGTCTTAGTGGACGTTAATCGTCATCATCATCATCATGATATTTCATTTTTCTAAAAGATTCATAACAACTTTAACCATGATTATTAATATTAATAATATAGAATTACATTAGGAAAGAAAGAAAATAAAATAAATAAGGAGATAGGGTTTTTTTTGGATTTTTTTGCTCATGATCGCAGCTAGCTAAGACCCCGACCCTTAGGTCTGATGTCTCCCATGTGTATTTCCTCCCCCTCCCCCTTCCTTCTACCTTGTTTCTATTCCAGTTTTTCATGTTTTTTCTTTTTTCGAGCCTCACTGCAGCGTTTCGCTTTTCAGTTTTTGTTTCTATCTGTTGATGTTGGGTTTGGAATTTGGCGGTCTCCGAACTTTCAGCTAGCAAGTGTTCTCCTTTTGGCCATCATGGGGACCTATGATGAAGAGATGGACTTATCCATGGACCCATTGGAAGGGGTCAAGTTGTGGATTGAGCCAATTGGAAATGGGGTTCTTGAAAAAAAATTATCCTCGACATCTCCACCTTGTCACTCAAACAACATCTATTCTTTGGGAGGGTTTCCAGCTTCTCTCCCCTTCACATAGGCTCTTCTAGACTAGTTGGCATCCTCTGCGGCTTTAGGGTTTGGCTCGGATTTTGGTGTGGTAACTTGTTCTGGTTTGGTGGTGGATGAGATGAGTCGTTTCGGACCAGAGACTCAACCATGGCTTCCTGCTCAATCTCCTTTCTAGCCAGTTTAGTCACCGGCTCATATCCTTTCTCAGTTTGTTGTACAGTGCTCTGATCTCGTTCCCCTTGAATCTTGCCAAGGTATCAGTTGCAGTGATTCTCAGGTTCCTGCTCATCTGTTTAAGAGCTTTCCCTCCTTTGAACCAGGTTTCTCTCTAGGTTTTGTCTCCTCTTCTTTGCATCTGATGGGGCTTTTGGGTAGGGTTTCTTCTCTACCTACTCATTTTTATTTTGGGGACATTGCGGTGAATCCTCCACTAAACGAAGGGTTTTGTAACCCTAAGGTGACTATTCATGATTCTTCCCCGGTGGTTTCTCCCAATGCTCATGTTGATAGTAAAGGCTTGGGGGTTTCAAAATCTCTCTCGAACTCAAATGGAAGCAGTAAAAAAAATGTGAATCCTTCTAGTAGAACTCAAAAACCACTTGTGGGGGTTGATATCTTCTTACCCGAAGCCAAATCAATGGCTGAATTGATGTTGGTCGATAGGGCTCATGGACGATGTGTTGGAAAGAGGTTCATGCAGGAGTGGGTCTCAGTAAAATGGTTTCCTTTGCTCTCCTCTTCTCTCCCAGAGAAGACACCTTGTCGCGAGGTTGGTTTTTCTTCAAATTTCTTTCGGTATTTGATGTGGATAAGATTATTCATAAATCTTGGTTCATATATTCTTCACATGTTATGTTAAAAAAGTGTTCCCCCCTTGGAACAGTGGCTTCCAAGGTGGTCGTTTAATCCAATTGATGTTGGGATGTCAGGAGGTCTTATAATGGGTTGGAGCCTGTCATGCAAAGCCCTATCCTCCTCCTCTCTTCAATCAACTATCGTGGTGAATATTTTTTCAAAGATCCGGGTCTCTCCCTAAATGTTGCCAACATTTATGGTCCCTATTCGGCGCACTCATTCAGTCGGATTTCAATTTTTTTTAAAGAAAAAAACTAATTCAAGGTTGAGGCGGCCTACCAACTAACCCTAGGCCTTGCCTCAAACCTATTTAAAGACCCCCCACCTCTATTTTAAGACAATAAATACCTTTCTTGGATGGACTTTGACCCACTTCCACAACCAAAGGTACAAATACCTTTAGGACGAGGAGAATCAAGCAGAATCCATAATCCCCTTGTAGGGTCCCAGTCTATTCATGTTGAGGATGAGGAAGATGATGATTCTTATGATTAGTAGTATCTATATTCTAGTATCATACAATATACTATGCTTATTTAGAGCCTCTTTAATGATGTATTTTTGTTCAGAACTTCGGATATGTATTGCACTTGGTGCTATTTTGGTTATATGCTCTATTTCTTGCTATATAAATGAGAATCTTTGCATATTTGTGTATAAATGGTTTGGATTCGTATTGATGCACATGAATATATATGTTTTTTTTCAAAATTTGAATATTTTATGTAGTTTTTGGTGGACTATTTTTTTTGTCTGATTTTTTTCCGGTCCAGTTTCAAATTTTTGGGGTCGACCAGTCCAATCTGGTTTTGGTTTCTGATAACATTGATTTGGACGGGATCCCCTTTTGGGAAAATCTAGCAAAATATGGTGTCTTGGGTGAGACCCTCCTTTCGCCCGGGGGGACTTAAATTTGACCTTATCTTTAAGAGATTTTGGGGGGGAGAACCCACATCAGGACCATCAAAGTGGTTTTTTTCCTCCTTCCTCGAGAAACACCACCTTCTAGACCTTAACTAGACCTCGAGGAACTTTAGAGTAAAAGAAGAAGCTGTCTCAAAAATATTGGATAGATTTTTGGTGTATGAGCAACTAATTAATAGTGGTTTAAATATTGTGTCTCCTCAGGTGGACTCTCTGATCATTCTATAATTGTTCTCCAGATCAAGGCAAGGGAAGAGACACATTCAAATCCTTTAAAATCCAATCTATCTCGCTAGGGGAAGATGACTACAAAGCACTTGTAGAGGATACTTGAGTGCCTTTCTCTTCATCTAATTCTTCCCCTTATATGCATCAATTTGTCTATAACATTGCCAAAGTTAAAATGGCTACCAAGGGATTGGCCAAATATTTTGGTAGAAGGTCCAAAGCTCATTTACTAGAATTAAGGAAAATATAGCTTATTTGTAAAGGGTCACTGCCGAGAAACCTTTATCGGATTCTCTTATTGCCCAACTTTGTTCCCTAGAGTCCTTGCGCCACTCTTTAATGGAGAAAGAAGAGAAAACACGGATATTAAGGAGTAGAGATATCCGGATTAAAGAAGGGGATAATGGGAAATCAAAACGCAGGAGGGAATTCTAGTTCACGCTTTCAAAGATAAGGCAACAGAAGGTGTTCACCATTTCTCCAACCTCTTTCAAGAGCTGGCCGGATGATCTCTTGAAGGTGGTGCATGAGTCTCAAGGGAGTGGGAAAGTGTTCCTTCTACTCCACCTTCATTGCTTTAATCCCAAAAAATCAAGATGGAAAATCCTTCGAATATTTCAGACCGATTTCCTTCCGCAACGTGATCTATATGTTTGGAGGTCTGTTAATACCCGAGAACTGAAAGAAGAAATAGTATGTATGAATAGAAGGATGATGTAAATGATTAGTTTGGTCCTGCTTAAGCAATACAAAATCAGGGTTAATAGGTAAATTGTGTTAGGTTTTTGAAACTTCTCTCTTGACGTTCCAATCTCATGATTCAGATCATCTTAGGAGTTGGCTAATGGTGAAGAAATGAATATGGAAACAGGTTTGATGGACGAAGGAGTAACAGATCAATTCCTGCTTAAGTTATAGAAATATGAGATTTTTTTGCAGTGAAAAAAAAACATTATATATAAAAATATAATTATATATTTATTTTTTACTTAAACAAAAATATATAAATATAAAAACATTAATTAATTATATATATATATATATA
>JASDQU010309360.1:71133-85130 GCA_032191745.1 Picea mariana
GTTATTAACTCCGTGTTATAGATTAACCCAACCCAGCAGTTTAATCAAGAATATGAGTATTAATCCAGATATTGAATTAGTACTTAAAGATTGCAGCATTAACAATAATAAGACTCACTGTGGGAATGGCGGAAGCTACGCAGGCAATTGCAGCTGCCTTGGCCCCTGCTTTCACCGCTTCTGAATGCATATACAGACATTCATGAGTTTCATACCCACACATTTGTAATTAACCCCACATATTTTTTTCAGCAAAATGAAAACCCAGTGCAAGAAAGAAAGAATGATTAATGTTAATGAGTGAGTGAGAAAGACGAGATTCATTAGTTACCCTTGGAGCACTGCTTTCCTCTCAGAATTTTCATGTCAGCCTGCTGATTTGGACTCGTCATCTCCGGTAATCCCCTCCCCTCACTACTTGAGACCAGAAAAA
The DNA here is from genome assembly GCA_032191745.1 of Picea mariana. Classification (NCBI taxonomy): domain Eukaryota; kingdom Viridiplantae; phylum Streptophyta; class Pinopsida; order Pinales; family Pinaceae; genus Picea; species Picea mariana. The sequence continues at coordinate 71,567 of JASDQU010309360.1, forward strand.
AAGTTATTTGTGAGAAATAAGAATGAAACTGAATGCTTGGGACGGGATACTCCAACGTGCTGGCGGTATATATAGAAAAATAGAAAGAAAAACGTGGGGTCGAAATCAATGGGTGATTGGGGTCATAAGGTAGTTAGCGGTATAACAGAAGGAACGAGAATACCGTGGTTTAGTGGGATAGGGAATTTACGGTTTCGAGTTCACCGCCGTAGGGATTGAGTATGGAGGAGTTTTCCATCTTGGCTTCTGTTTTCTGTGTACTGCTGCTTAGTAATGATGTTTGTTAGAGTTTATTACTAAGGATAATTAATAAATATGTTTGTTAGCTTTTATTATTAAGAATAAATTAATAATGAATAAATAAATATTCACCTAATTTGGTAAATGTTTATTAGATTTTATTATTAAGAATAAATTAGTGAATTTATAAACAGCTTTGAGGTGTTTCACATCCTACCATACGCCGACGACTTAAATTTTAATTCTTAAAACCTTTTCCCCTTCTAGTCCGCATCGCGTTTTTTTATTCTTTTCTTTCTCTCCTTGGTAAATTTGGACTTGATAGGTTGGAAGGTGGAGTGAAAGAAGTGGAAAACGGCACAGGGACCCTTGGAGCCATGGTTTTTAATTTTTTTTTGCGTGGGAGTCTAACCAGAGCAGCCATGGATGAAGAACCAGTATGGTCACGCTCCGGGTAAGTCTAGGAGATTGGTTTCTACACGATTCTTCTTCACATTGGTCTTAAGACTAACCCACTCGTTTTTTTCGTCGTATCGGATCCTGTTTCCCCTTTTTTCTTCACACTTAGTGGTATTCCTAGTATCCGGGATCCAGTTATTGATTTTCCCTTTTTGGAAACTGGACCTATCTCCGAGTTACCTGTTACACTTGTTAGCTCACTCTGTAGTTTGTTTGTAGTGCATTATAAGTGGCATTTATTTTTGTGAGCAATATTTATTATTGTTTTTTAATCGAGGGAGGTGGGGTCTTTTCTCTCCCTGATATCAACCAGCCTTTCTAGTTGTTTTCTAAGTGGTATCCAGATGGCACCAACTAGAATGGATACTATTAATGCAGAGGTACATGCATTATTGAGCGAGCCTGTGGATGAGTTATGGAAGGTAGATGAAGTAAATACACATTTTAATACATCGAGTTTGATATTGAACCCTAAGTGTTTGTCTTCTGGAGCACCTGGTTTACCTCCCGTATCAAAGGAACCTTGTTTTACCTCTAAGTTTGATCATAATCCGTCATTTGATACTATTCTTTGAGCCTTATCAGATGATGCTTTAGGGGATTTTACCCAGGTTCAGAATTCCTCTAAACTATTTGGTGGTGGTGAAGGAGAAGTTCAGGGCCATCCGGGGATTTCGTTTGGTTGTGTTGGTGACTGAACATCTAGGAAGCAGTGGAGAGCTTTGAAGTCGGTAAAGAGAATGATTCTTGGGGCATACATAGGTCTAGAAGATTCCTGTAGGCTAGCACTGTGTGGACTTGTAGGAAGATTTGCCTATCACAGAATGAGTGACGAAAAACTTTCTGCCTAGTTAGAGAAGATATGGTGCCCGATTATTGGTTACGTCCTAGAGATGTTCACTTTATCAAAAGGATGGATTGGATTCATGTGTAGGAACCCAGAAGACGTAGCATTATTTTGAATTCATACTGGGTAGATGTAACAAATAGCTTAATGCTAAAAAGGTGGAGATTAGTTTTTAATCCGGAAACTGATTTTTTCTCACACAAACATATTTGGGTTTTGCTCCTGGGGCTGCCTTGGTATTTATGGAATGTTGGCGCGTTGAAAGCTATCGGGAACTCCCTAGGAAAGTTCATAATCACTGATGAAGGTAACCTTTCATCGACTGCAAGAAAGGTTGGCAAGGTGCCGGTGGAAATAGATGTTCAACAAGGACTCCTTGCTACACTAGAAATATAGTGGAGAGGTAGTTTTATTTTGCAGAAACTTGATTATCTAGGGATCCCATTTTGCTGCAGTTATTGTAGAAGCACTACTAATCTTCGTCGAGAGTGCAAAGGTAATAAGTTTCGTGAAGAGTCGTCGGATTCTCTTAGAGATTACTATACTCATCCTGATGTGTCAATGGATACGAGGTTTGAAGGTTTTGTTGGCAGAATTTCAAGCTTTCGGGAGCCCTCTTTGACGGTTCTAGGTAACCTTCAATCATTTTGTCTGTCTTTTTATAATTCTCTGACTTCTGGGGATAGAGAGCTTGTGCTATCCTTTGTCTGGCTTAAGCAAGTTGTTGTCGGTGTCGGCTCGCCACCTTTAACTGTGAATGGACTTTCGGGAGATACTGATGATTCCGTTGGGGGTTCTGACTCACAAACTAATTCCCAGACTGATATTAGGGTTTTGGAACCTGTGGTTCATTCAGACAGACAGGTTTTGTCAGTCGACAAACTTACTGACCAAAACCCTTATCATGCGCCCTCCTCCCCAGATGTGGCCTCTCATAATCCGGGATCTAGTCAATCTGAGGCAGAGCATTCCTTTAATCTTCTTGGTTACCGAGAATTGGAAGACGAGGAGTTAAATTTTACTGCGGTACTTGACTCACTTATCCTGTTCATACGAGGTAATGATTCTTCTATCAAATTGCCAGTTTATATTGGTAAATTGGAAATGGTCTTGGAGGCCGGAAAAGGTGAATACAATGGTCAAAGTTCAGACATCAGGGAGGTTGGGAAAGAGTTCACCTGGTCAAGAGGTTTAGGTAATGAGCATTCTTCGGTGAAAACTCGAAGTGCTAGAAAAAAGCATCCATTGAGAAGGTTGTCGAACATATTTCACGTTCTTCCATTGATGGTGGGGCACTTAGAGCTTTGAAGGCCCTTGTTAGATCCAAGTATTGTTATTAATCTCACTAAATATCAAGGGAATGGGGGGCGTCCTAAAATTAGCCTCTATCTCGGGACTTCTTGATAAAGTTCGACCAATTTTTTTTTCTTTAGGAGACATTAGTACATGCAGAGAAATCTCGTGCTTTCTTTCAATTACTAAGACCTAGTTGGCATTGTTGTGCAGTAAACTTTGTGGGTAAATTTGGTGGTTTATTAGTATTATGGGACCCAAATTCCTTTGAGTTGGTTCCCTATCTCACTTGTGGTGGGATGTTATTGACAGGTACTGATCTGGAAAGTAAGTGGTAGATCTCACTTCTTAATATGTATGCGCCGTGTTTGGAGCGAAAACAGTTCTGGGAAAGGTTGGAGAAGTCTGGACTTTTATCTCTAAAGAATTTAGTAATAGCAGGTGATTTAAACTTGACCCTCTCATCAGGAGAGATCCGGGGAGGAACAAATACTTTCAGCACTTTGGCGAGTTATTTTACTAAATATTTTCACAAGAATAAGCTGATAGATATTGCACCTGGAACATTGGTGCCAACCTGGAGGAATGGCCGAGCTGGAACTGAGTCTATTTCAAAGCGACTTGATCGTACGCTCATTTCTGAAGATCTTCTGGCCTTGGTGGGAATATATAGAGCATGGGTTGAGTTTCCCTACATTTTTTTATCATGCTCCAATTGTACTACAACTTGATTTGTCTTCATCTTTTAAAGCTTTTCCTTTCAAATTTAATCCTCTGTGGTCTACAGATCGAGCTTTTATTGAGTTAGTGCAGAAGCTTTGGAGAGATCCTAAGTATCTACTGGAGGTTGGAAGGCAAAGGAGACTTGTTTGGAAACTAAAGGATCTGAAGGTATTAACAAGATCCTGGCAAAAGGATGAGGGGCACCGCAAAAACTGTAGACTCTTTGATTTGGAAAAGGAGATCACTTTCAGATTACAAAACCCAATTGATGACATCTTCATTAATTTTGGTGACCAGTCCCTAAAGATTTTGGAACAAGAAAGAATGAAGATTCTACATGAAATAGAGGAACAATGGCGTCAGCGCAGCCGTGACATTTGGTTACACAATGGAGATCAAAATACTAAATTTTTCCATAATTATGCGAGTTTTAGGAGGAAAAGTAATTTTCTTTGGGAGTTAAAAGATGAGGAGGGTCAGACACACAGTGGACAGGAAAATTTGAAAAAAGTTTCCTTTCACCATTTCAAAGATTTTTATAATGAAGGGATGGGTCCACCGGTTAGAGATCAAGTTAAGGTTGTTGCACTGTTTAAATAAATGTTAAATTATTTGGAAGCAGAGGCTTTATATAAATCGGTTAACTTGAAGGAACTTCAAAAAGTTTTATCCAAGTTTAAAGTTGAAAAAAGTCCGGGCCTGCATGGCTGGACTGTTGAATTGTTCAAGGAAGTTTTTGACATTGTAGGGGAGGATTTTCTTGAAATGGTGGAGGAGTTTAGGAAAAAAGGATTTATTTCAGGAGCTTTAAATTCTACTTTTATCACTTTAATTCCTAAAGTAAACAAACCTCATATCTTCGGAGATTTTCATCTGATCTCCCTATGTAACTTGTGCTATAATATTATCTCAAAGGTTATTGTAGATCGTATAAAACCTCTTCTCTCTAGATCGCTTTCTGAAGAGCAGTTAGGATTTCTCTAGGGGAGATAGATACAGGATGCCATAGATACAATTCACAAACGTGTCCATAGCATAAAGAAGAAGAATATCAAATCCCTGGTATTAAATCTTGATTTACAGAAATCATATGACTATGTCAATTGGGACCTATTGAGGTTAATCCTTCTACAAATTGGTATGGGTATTCATATTACCAACTGGATTATGAGTTGTGTGGTCTCCACCTCATACCCAGTCTTGGTAAATGGAGAAGCTACAGATTTTTTTAAGAGCTGCAGGGGATTGCACCAAGGTTGTCCCTTGTCCCCTTTACTCTTCATATTAATTATGGAAGGATTGAGTCTCCTTTTGAAAGAAAGTCAAAATGTCAGAATATTGATAGGTATAATTGTTTCCAAATCTATACAAATCTTACATATTCTATTTTCTGATGATGTGGTCATTTTGACAAAGGATACTATGCAGGAATGGTGGGAGATTGAAAAAATCCTGAAATTCTTTTCTTTAACTTCAGGTTTACAAATAAATATTGTAAAATCTACTTTTCATCATGTTGGACTAACCGAACTAGATATTAATGTATTCAAAGTTGTTTTCCTTTTAAGTTTATTTCGATAGACCTGGGTTTTAAATATTTGGGATTTTATCTCAAAGTTGGAGCACAACGCATTGAAGAATGGAATTGGCTTCTAAAAAAATTTGAAAAGAGAATCAATAACTGGTGCTACAGATGGTTGTCTTTAGGAGGGTGTCTAACTCTATTGAAAGTTGTTTTAACAAGCCAAATGGCTTATTGGTTATCTATGGCAGTTGTCCTTATATCGATTTTGAACATGCTGAGGAAGATGATGTTCAATTTCTTATGGAAGAGATACAGTGTCTCCCATCATCTCCATCTGTGCAATTGGGAGACGATTCAGTTCCAAAATCTTTGGGGGGATGGGGAATCCTTAATATTTTTTTATTTCAGCAAAGCTTTGGCAGCGATTACCCTTTGGAGAGTTCTCATGGGGAAAGGTGTTTGGCATAATGTTATCATTGATAAGTATCTTGGCAATAGGAACATGACTTCCTGGCTTAGATCTAGTTCATTTATGCAAAGTGCAGTATCAAAAATTTGGGGCTGATTATTGAAGGTGGTATATCTTATATTACATGGAATAAGTTGGAACCCGGGTTTAGGACATCTAGTGGCTTTGGGGAAGGATCAAATTTTGGGGATGGGGGACAGATCCATTCTATCATCTCCACTATAGGAAGCTTTAAAAGAAAAAGATATATTGACATTGGCACAGGCACAAAACCCATCTAATGAGCAAAATATTTATTCTTATTGGTTGGACACTGTTGATCTGGGTTTGGAGGGCATTTTGGCTTCAGAGTGGGATTTGTTCAAGAGTACACTTATCGACTCAGGAGTGAATTTACAGGAAGGAATTGATCATATAATGTGGATAGGTGGGGACAATTCAGGAATTCCATCTACAAAAAACTTTTATTTAAGTGTTGTTTCTTCAAAATGTCATACTAAAGCGGAGAGATGGAGATTGTCTGTTTGGAATTGGAAGATACAGTTAAAAGTTAAGTTGTTCATATGGCTGGTAATTGAAGAGAAAATTCTCACTTGGAATATGCTGCAGAAAAAAGGATGGGAGGGTCTGGGACGTTGTCCGATTTGCAAGATGGATTTGGAAACGACCTACCACTTATTCAAGATTTGTCTGTTCTCCATTACAGTTTGGAAAATCTTAAACAAGACTCTAAAGCTTGATAGGGATTGGTTTGGTACTAATCTTTTGGATTGCTTGAAGAACTGGTATATGGTAAAGACTGTGTCCACTTCGATTGCAGCACATGTTATCAGGTTTACCTAGCTTGAACGTAATAAGGCTATCTTTGAGGATACTTCCCCTTCATTGCATTCAGTAATCTATAAGACTTTGGCTCTTCAAACTAATTCCAATAATCATCTAAAGCCTCGACTCCCGAGATCAATTATGATAAATTATATTCAAAATTCAACATTTGCATGGTTTGATGGTGCAACATCAAAATATGGCTTTAGGAGTGGGGTAGGAGGAGTCATAAAAATCCAGGAGACTACTGTTTATAGATGGACTTTTTTTTGTGGTAAAGGAACAAATACAAGGGCGGAGGTTTTGGGAGCTTGGATCACATTAATGCTAGCAGAACATTTGGAGATCCCATGTATCCATATTATGGGTGATTCAAAAGTTGTTATTGATTGGCTCAGAGACAAGGGGGGACTTATGGTTAGCTCCATAGAAGGATGGAAGAAAATAATTAAATTACTTATCCAAAAGTTTCTTTCTATTGACTTCCAACACATTTATAGAGATTTTAACACTGATGCAGATATTCTCTTAAAGCAGGCAACGATCGAACCTGAAGGACTGGTTACGTACTATCGATGGACAAATGGAGATGAAGGCCCGAGAAGACAGATCAAGATTCATTGATGTATCTGCAAAGTATTTGCAGATAAGGGAAGATGAACATTTGTTGTATAAGGGCATTTCTTTGTTTTTGTATCCGGTTTTTTGTCCAATTTTCTTAGTTTTTAGTTGATGTGGATTATGTAATGGGATTTTGAGATGTGATTTTTCTACTTCTCGTATTGTAATGGACTGTGTTGATAATGTCAGTTTTTGAGGATCTAGAGAATCTTGATTATGAACTGAAATCTGTAAAAAATATTATATCGCTAATATAATTTGAGCAAATATTTTCCCTGGAAAAAAGATCGCTAGTAAGTAGTCAACTCAAAAATCCCTAGGGCTCCCTATTTTTATACCTACCTCCAACAGGTATATAGAGATTGGTTATTGGTCAAATACGTTTGAATTTAGTTAATTTTTTTGAATTTCTATGTTTTGACAGTGTTTAACAAATTTTTTATATAAAATTTAATATTAGAAAGAAAAAAAAAATCAAATTTTCAAATTAGTTATTATTATTTTTTTAATTCATGAAAATTGTGGATTTGACTAATTTATCCTACTTAAAATGAAAAGTTTTAGAAAATAATAATAATAATAATAAATATTAAAAAATAAAAAATAAAAACTTTCTAATTACACATTGATTAAATACTTGTTTAATGACCATGCTTCCATATTGTTTAATTATATACCTTCACATTGTACTATGCATTCAATTCCATATGGTATATAAGAATTAATTATATATTGGTTAGGGTATATAATGCATATTGTTTTTTAATTATATACCTTCGCATTGTAGTAAGCGAGAATGCCATACAATTTATTCTTTTAATTATTGTTTTAATATTTTAATCCAATTTATTTGATAGGTTAGGATCGACATCTTTAGCATTGTACATTAGCATGTGATGGAAGGAGTGAGCACCAGGGTTTGACAGATGGAAGGATGGGACTTTTGAGGTTTCGGGAAGGGTTCCTTTAGACTGACGGGATGGACCTTGGTCGCTGACAGGTGGGAGGAGGGACAATTCTTTGGGAGGATCATTTTTCATTTGATAAGGATGACTTGGAGGGTTTATGATCCGACCTAATATACTATTGAGGGAGTTGAGTTGGATAATTTCCTTGACACAACGGATGATGAATTTTGGAGCCAAGAGAGCATTTACAAATTAGACGAATAATTTTGTGCAGAACTCCGCTCGAAAAGATGGGTAAAGTATGAACCCAACCCTTTATTTATTGCAAAACAGTTGGATGAAACACCTGTTAGACCCCTCCTGACATGAGATGAAATCGATGGTTTCTCAATGGACATGAGGTCCATCGGGATCATCGACACTTTATTCGAGGAGGAAGTGATGGGAGGGTTTAGGTTTTCACTTTTACCAAAATTATCACAGGGTTCTGGCCTTTTCTTGCCGCGGACGCAGAGTTGTGGGCTTAACACTAGAGAGAAATGGTTGTGTCCTGATGTTTCAACAAGAGATGCGAAAGAGGTTTCGGCTATATAGGAAAGAGCATTGGTTAAACAAAGGATTTTAACAAAGGAAGGCTTAAACTTCAAAATAGTTTCTGGTGGGACTGTGGGGTTGAAGAGGAGACCCTGGGAGAGAAAACCATAGAAGCCTAGAACAAATAAGGAGAGAATGGTGTTGGGACGATACGTAGGCTTGCAGGAGGTGTCGTCACTCTCTTTATGTGCATTGGTGGGTTGTTTTGGCTACTGGGCGATGTCGAAAAAGGGACATTTTGTGGTGGGTAGAAGAAAATTGGAAAATTGTGTTGGGCTTTACACCATAAGTCCTTGTCTTAGTTTGGGGATGGCATTGTTTCCATTTCATAGAGGTGGCTGATGTGGAATTGATTCTTGAACGAGCCTGGTTGTATGGATATGGGAGTTTAATGTTGAAACGATGGACACATCTCTTTGACCCAGAAAAAGATCATATTAGATTTTGCCATTTATGGGTCTTAATTTTGGGATGCCCTCTAATTTTCTGAAATTTGGAATCCTTTAAGGCGATTGGAGACTCTTTAGGAAAATTCCTACATGCAGACCCACATATGCTATCAGGTCAGGACAGAAGGGTTGGAAATATTCTGGTTGAAATCGATTTACATTAGGGATTACCAGAGGAAATGGAAATTGATTGGCGAGGTTGTATCTACATGCAAAGACTAGATTATTGGGGGATCTTGTTTAGATGCTTGATCTGTGAGGAAGTGGGTCACCTGAAAATTCCATGTCCTGGTTTATTTAAGAAACATTCTTTGTGTAGCTTTGATGTCGATGTTGAAAATGAGATGGATACACAAACGTCTTCATATGGATTTTTTGTTTTTTGTGAAGAGGGGGGCACTTCATCCTTGGATGTGGCTACCAACTCTTTGATAAGTAAGATCAAAATATTTTTCCCTACACTTTATTCCTCTCTTTCATTGTTTGATTTAGAGTTTCCTCGGGGAATTTGTTCTCCTTCCCTATTTGAGTTACTTGTTTCCCCAATATTGAATAAAGTTGTTAGTATGGGGGTTAATAAGGAGTCTTATGTTGCTTTTTTTAACGAGGGTTTATCCTCGGGTAGTTCTATAAGGGTTACGGAAGGGGTATTAACTAGTGACATGTACCTAAGCATGGAGAATGATTCTTTCAACATAGTAGGTAGATTTGTGTGTAAACTTCTCCTTTGACCAAACACTGAATAGGACTCTCCAGAGGCAAATGGGTTGTTGTATTCAGAAATTCTAGTTTCTAGCATGGATGGAGTGAATGAGAAGTCTCTATTGAAGGAAGTGGGTACTGCCTCTAGTGATGAGGCGACAATTTTTGTGGAAAGACACAATGTTTTGTCACAGTCAGAGGTTTCTATTCAAATAGTAGTTGATGACTCCTTATCAACTTTTATCCCTTCATATAAAGCGGTACTTACCGTCGTCCACTTCAAAGGAAAAGAAAACTTTGATGAATGTAGGTGAGGAAGTTTGTAGGAAGATACCAGAGCCATCAACTTTGAAAGGACCAGTTTTTGAAGGGCTGGAGAAGGATTTTTCCCCATTAAAAACGAGAAGTGCTAGAAAATTGGGGAAGGAGAAAGACAATACTGGATCCACAAGTTTGCAGGTCTTGGAAGGACCAAGGGAGCTTAGAGATTAGAAAGCCCTCACAAGGGGTAAAAAATGATAATAGTTTCCCTAAATGTTAGAGGAGTGGGGGGTGCTCCAAATTTCTTAGCCCTCAAATGGTTTTTAGAGTTGGTAAAACCTAGTATTTTATTTATTCAAGAAACAATGGTCAGTGAACCCAAAGCAAGGGAGATTTTTCCAAAATTTTTACCCATGTGGAAGATTTGTGGGGTGGATTCAAATGGCTTATCAGGAGGTTTGTTATCTACTTGGAACCCGATGAGAGATAATTTTATTTCTTTCTTGAATCTTGTAGGAATCTTATTGGATGGATTTGTTAAGGATCTAAACAAAAGATTGAAGTTGGTTAATTGCTATCGTCCTTATGGAAATAGATAGGATTTCTAGGACAGGGTAAACCTAGATGGTATACTGAAAGAAGGAAACATTATTCTGGGAGGTGACTTAAAATTTACTACTTATACTAGGGAAGTGTGGGGCTCTTCTCCTAGGGTTGATCCTATGGCTTCCTACTTTAATCAACTACTACAAGAAGAAGGGTTAACATATGTGGAACCTGTCAAATTTCTCCCAACTTGGAAGAATAGAAGAGGAGAGAAGGATTTTATTGCTAAGACATTGGATCACTTTTTAATTAATGAAAATTTGGCATTGTCTAGTTACAGATACAGGACTTGGGTGGTTAATGTTAAGATTTATGACCACATGCCTGTGATTTTTCAATTGGATAAAGAACAGGAAAATATTAGATATCCTTTTAAATTCAATTATGTCTGGTTGGTTGAACCAGATTTTGTGGNTGTAGGTGATGAAGTTTGTAGGAAGATACCAGAGCCATCAACTTTGAAAGGAGCAATTTTTGAAGCGCTGGAGAAGGATTTTTCCCCATTAAAAACGAGAAGTGCTAGAAAATTGGGGAAGGAGAAATAGAATATTGGATCCACAAGTTTGCAGGTGTGGGAAGGACCAAGGGAGCTTAGAGATCAGAAATCCCTCGCAAGGGGTAAAAAATGATAATAGTTTCCCTAAATGTTAGAGGAGTGGGGGGTGCTCCAAATTTCTTAGCCCTCAAATGGTTTTTAGAGTTGGTAAAACCTAGTATTTTATTTATTCAAGAAACAATGGTCAGTGAACCCAAAGCAAAGGAGATTTTTTCAAAACTTTTACCCATGTGGAAGTTTTGTGGGGTGGATTCAAATGGCTTATCAGAAGGTTTGTTATCTGCTTGGAACCTGATGAGAGCTAATTTTATTGCTTTCTTGAATCTTGTAGAAATCTTATTGGATGGATTTGTTAAGGATCTAAACAAAAGATTGAAGTTGGTTAATTGCTATGGTCCTTATGGCAATAGACAGGATTTCTGGGACAGGGTAAACCTAGATGGTATACTGAAAGAAGGAAACATTATTCTGGGAGGTGACTTAAACTTTACTACTTATACTAAGGAAGTGTGGGGCTCTTCTCCTAGGGTTGATCCTATGGCTTCCTACTTTAATCAACTACTACAAGAAGAAGGGTTAATATATGTGGAACCTGTCAAATTTCTCCCAACTTGGAAGAATGGAAGAGGAGAGAAGGATTTTATTGCTAAGACATTGGATCACTTTTTAATTAATGAAAATTTGGCATTGTCTAGTTACAGATACAAGACTTGGGTGGTTAATGTTAAGATTTATGACCACATGCCTATGATTTTTCAATTGGATAAAGAACAGGAAAATATTAGATATCCTTTTAAATTCAATTATGTCTGGTTGGTTGAACCAGATTTTGTGGAGTTAGTGAGATCAAAGTGGAACGGGATTTTGGGGACATAGATCACTTCCCCAATGGAATCCCTTGTACAAAAGCTCAAATTACTAAAGTCTTTGGTCATTGGTTGGGAGAGGAACAAAAAACAATTGGCTAAGGATGAATTAAATCAACTAGAAGCAGACTTAGATATCCTTTATATTGATTTTCCTAGGGGATTTGAGAAGGAAAAAGAAAAAGTATTGGTTTTAGAGAAAGAAAAAAGGAAACTGGAACTTTTAAAGCAGGAGGAGGAAACTTGCAGACAAAAGAGCAAGATCAACTGGCTTGCGTCGGGAGACAGGAATACTAAATTTTTTTATGTCTTTGCAAATTATAGAAAACAGACAAATTCCATCTGGGATATTAAGAAGTTGGATGGATCCCAAATTACAAGTCAACAAGATTTAAAAAGGAAGCAATCGGATACTTTCAGAACATCTTCAAAGCTTAGGAGAATCTCTCTATTATACAACAATTGGATGTTATTAGAGTTTATACTTGGATTTTTTCTGAGGAAGGACATAAAATTGTGGATTTAGTTTTACTATTTGAAGTGTTGACAACTCTGAAAGGGTTTGATGTTTCAAAAAGTCCTGGGCCAGATGACTAGACTGTCGAATTCTTTTTGGAGTTTTTTTATCTTTTGGGGCCTGAATTGTTGGTTGTGGTGGAAGAGTCTAGATTGAAAGGAAAGGTTGTAGGAGCCATAAATGATACATTTCTAACACGCATTCTGAAAAGTGATAAGCATGATTCTTTTTAAATATTTAGAACCATCTCTCTATGTAACTTGACTTATAAGATAATTAAAAAAATCATAGCTTCTAGAATGAAATCGTTTCTTTCAACGAGTATTTCAAAGGAACATTTTGGATTTTTGGAAGGTAGAAAAATCGCAGATGCCATTGGAGTGGCACAGGAGGCCTTGCACAATATAAAGGTAAAAAATTCAAAATCTTTGGTCTTAAAACTAGATATGATGAAATCCTATGATAGGGTAGATTGGGGTTTTCTAAGGTTAGTTTTACTTCAGATTGGCCTAAGTCTAGAAGCAACTCATTGGATTATGGGGTGTGTAAATTCTGCAAACTTCTATGTCTTAATTAACAGAAGTCCATCCAACTTTTTCAGAAATACTAGAGGATTGAGGCAAGGTTTCCCTCTTTCCACAGTACTGGTTTTATTTATTGTGGAAGGACTTAGTAGACTCATTTTGAAACTAGTTGAAGAAGGTAAAATTGAAGGAGTCTTAGTTGCAAATGGAATCACAATTACACACTTACTTTTTGTGGATGATGTTATTTTATTTGGGAATGTTCTCTTTCAGAATGGCGAGCATTAAAGGAGGCACTTGATTTGTTTTGTAATGCGATGGGTATGTCCTTTAGTTCATAAAAGTCACTTTTCTTATAAGCGGGTTGGATAGGGGAGGAGCTCACAGTCTTAAAAGGTATTCTGCCTTATGAGGTAAAATCACTTGAATTTGGTTTTAAGTATTTGGGATTCTTTATTAAACCAAATTGTTATACTCTGGCTGATTGGAGCTAGCTGCAGAAAAAAAAATGGAAAAAATAATTTCAAATTGGAGTCATAGATGGCTTACCTTAGGAGGAAGATTTACTCTTGTAAAATC
>JASDQU010309361.1:12584-66953 GCA_032191745.1 Picea mariana
ATTTTTTAAAATTTAGTTTTCCAATATCACCGTACTTTTGTTAAGTTAAAAGGTTATGAAGGTTGGTAGTGTGATCAATATTTTGAAAATGAGATCTAATATGGGTATAGGTTGGACAATCTAAGAGAAAGTATTTTTCATCTTCAACTTTCTTAGTATCACAAAGGTGACACACTCTTTCATCCCATGGTGTTTTAAGAATTGACCAATGCCTAGTTTCATTATGAAGCTCGTGAGAATTTGTTCTTATCTTAACAATGCTTATTTTTTTCTTTACACTTAGCAGAACAGATAGTTAATTTTAATTTTCTAAATTAAAGTTGATTACATCTTTATAATACATAATATATATTATTATTATTATGACAGAATTGATCATATATAATATATATTATTATTATTAATACTATAATATATTGTATTATATTTATTATATATAATTAATATATGTTTTTATTATCTAATAATATAATATAAACATCCTTAATAAATTATCTTAATAAATTATTTTAAAAACATGTTAACATATAATATAATGAATATATAATCCTAATATTAATTTATAACTTACATTAATTATATATATTATTATTATTATTATTTATAAAGTTTCTACCAATTTATTATTATATTAGGTTATATAGAATCTAGGTTATACCTATCACTCTCAAATGTAACAACATATTATAATAAATAAATAAACTTTTTTTCTTATTGAAAAAAATATGCATGGTAAAACAAAACAGCTTGATGCTTGCAAAAGTATAACTATATACAATTTCAAAAATTCAATGTACATATATACATAATATTGAACCTTGTATTTAGACAACATTATTTTAATAGGTGAAGTTATAATTATAAAATAGTTTATGAGACATTTTGTAGTACTTGGGAATATTAATTATTGTCCACCACAGATGTTTACTCTAAGCAGTCTTTGCACGATCCCTCAAATTGGAGTACATGATGCAAGAATATTTGGTTGTGTGTCCATATGTTACTATGCACAGGATGTGTTATGAGGCATATGTTCAAGGAGAGATGTGGATATGGAAGGGGAAGGAACATGTTAGGATGTGGATGAAACAACATGTGCAATATAGTGTGCATACATAAGAAAAGAAAAGTATGTAGGTATATCGATGAGGAGGACAAAGTAAGTTGAAGAGTTGATGTGGCATTTGCATCAAACAAAGAAGAGGTGAAGGTGAATTGCTAGTAAAACGAAATTGAATCAATTAGAAGCCCAAAGGATGAGACCAATGTGAATGATTTTAGAGGAAATCATATTTCCTCTAAAAGACGAGAACAATGACTTGGAATTAAGTGTTAGTCTCAAGATATATCTACAAGAGAGAGAGAAATAGAAAGATTAGTCTTAAGAAGAGAAGATTGTTGCAAAGAACAAGAGAAGTGGCATTAGAGTGATTAGATGCCTGAAAAGAAGCGTATGAAGGTGTAAGATTATTTATGGAGTTAGAGGATCTAAATGGTGAGGGGAAGAGTTTGAGGTTGTAGATAATGTTCATCAAAATAGTGCACAAGAGAGGAAGCTTGAGGAAAGAGAGAGCACACAAACTATAACCCTCGGATAGTCCATAAAAATATACTGTAATATGATTTGTGATAATGACAATGAGTATACCCTTCCAAGTATTCTATTGTGTATCTTGAATTCTATCTTTGTGTGCATTTGATTGCATTTTTGTTCTTAAGTTATTGTTGCAAATAACTAGTGAGGTGTGAATTTAGATGCACTAATGCTAAGTTGGGATCATTATATTCCTAGTTGCAACATTTTTGGTATCAAAGACAAATTTGAGCATGAGGGTAGGAATTTTGGTATCAAAGAAGCTTAGGGAAAATTGGTGATTGGGAACCTTTGGCATTATGAAAGCTTTGGGTTATTAAAAGAAACCCCAAAGGTGAAATTACCTAGAGTTGTGAGAAGTGAGAGGGTAAGAATTGCAGGAATGGAAAGAAGAGGTGAGAGAATTGGTGTAAACCAATAAATATAAGAATTGAGAAGAAGAATTGGTGTAAACCAAGAAATACAAGAATTGAGAAGAAGAATTGGAAACAAGACAACATAGTAGAAAACCAAAAGCTAACAATTTAGAAGCATAATGCAAAGAAGAACAAGAAAATGAGCAGGAGGGAGATGTTACATCACACTTAATCACATTTTTTAAGACTAAAATGGTAACCAATGTTGAAGTTTCTCATTGTTAAGAAAGTTCAAATGTAGAAGCATTGATAGATTATATGAGTGAGACGAAAAGGTGCTTTGAATAAGAGAAGATTGCAGAACCAAACAAGGTGAAGTTTAGCAATACCAAGTTGAAGGGTCATGTTGTTATTTGGTGGGATTTTGTGCATTGCAAGTGAGTTTGCCAAAATAAGGAGAAGGATAGGACTTAGATGTTGATTTTTGTAGCGTCAGGTAGGTATTCTCACATGGACCTAGGTGTTGGGCATGTGGGAATCGTCGTGAGCACCACATCACACTTTTGGTTTCGTGAAAACCCCCTTGGATTTGAGTGAGGGCTTCATGGGTTTGATGATGGGCTTTCTGGGCTTGTGTTGGGGATTCACACCCACAAGGAAATCCTAGTTTGATGTTGACTTGTGGAGGGGCTTCTATGTTGACCCCTAGGACTTGTATATAAAGGAGAGAGGTCATTGTGACATTACATATCATSTAGAGTGTGTGGAGACATGATGGAGTTAGCATAAGTGAGTCTGCACTTATGATAGGAGGATTGGTGATCTTAGCAAAGGGGAGTTTGCAAGGTGGAAAATYTGGCCCAACAGAGAGAAGCGAAGAAGGTCGCATGTGTGGAGCGAATTTTTCATACCATACATGGTTTGCAAGAGGAAGAAGCGCATATATACGCGGGTTGCAGATGTACGAATCATGTATAGTGTATACGCAATTTGCAGGAGAGAAAACAGAGTATGTACGTGGGTTTCCARTTGGTGAATCATGTGTCTAAAGTTTATGAGCAGGTGTAGATATGTACAGGCTGACAGGTGACATCAACAGGTCGTACAGGTGGTCTACAATAGATTTGTGTGTAGAGGATATTTCCAAATATTGTTAAGGTTTTCTTTTCTGATTTGTATGGTCATTAGAGAACAAGGTTGTTCTCAATTTTGGTGACTTTGGAGGACAAGGTTGTCCTCAGATTTTGGTGATATTGTATTAGCTCGAAGGGTTGGTTTTTCCCTCGGGATTTTTTATGATAACAAGATTACAGAACTGAAATTTTGTCTCATGTGTATTAACGATTCATCTCTGATCTTTGTGTTTCCACTGCATATGTTATCAGTCAATAATTTAAGTGTAAAGTTGTCCAGTGATCATAACAGCTAGGGTTTTACGAACCTATTCTCCTCCTTTCCAAACTTTAAGAAGATTCTCCTGGGGTTTTCAAGTTTCTACCAGCGAAAACTGCATTGTTGACGAATATTTGTGTCAACAGTACTCAGCCGGCAAAGCATTTCCAGGCTCTCTCTCGAGTCACACTACATGCGCAAAGTTTCACTTATTCTCATTAAATATTGACACGTATTCTTAGTGAAATTTATCACGGTACTCACCTTATGTCTAAACATAGCCATTTACTTACTCCTTACGTTATTCACATTGATCACACTTATGTCAAAAGTCCATGTTATGTATAACAACCCAACATATTATTTTATGTTACATGACCCACTTTTTCTCACCAATAATTTAAATATGGCTTTGGGTTTATATCATGTTTCTTCTTTTTATGACGTTGGCTTAATCCCAAACCTTTATGTTATACTCTAACATATGAAAAGGTGGAAGATATATATTACTATATCTTATTGGCTCACATAAATTCCTTTTTGGACCCGTACAACCCCTTTTGTTATCTATGATACACTTTATTATTCTAACCTTTTAATAAAGAGAGAATAAGCAATCTATCAAAAGCTTATGTCCAACAAATTACTTCTATTTAGAAATACTTCGAATACACCATACATTATCTTCCTTCTTTCGATTGTGGTCCAATTGTGGATGCAAGCAAATATGCTCTTTTTGAGAAGGCTCTCCTAGCATGTATAGAGGCGATGAAGCACAGTCTATCTCATGGTGCTAATCAAAAGAAGAGAAAGAGGAATGTTGAATATCATTGTCTCCCTGAGAAAGAGATACTACAACATCCAAATAATGAGCCATCAACACCTCAAGGGTTATCTAGACGAATTTGTTATTATGCTCAACATAAATGGAGATATGGAATTTTATAACACAACTGATGTTGAATTCCAATGCATTCTCAACAAAGAGGGCAAAGTCTTTTGGCAATATGACAAGGGGCAAGCAATAAAGTACAAGAACAAGACATCATTTCGAGAAATAAAATGTTGTGGAGAGAAAGATGTAGTGGATTGTTTTGATAAATATTTCACGAGTCTTCCAGCAAAGCCTCTCGAGAATGAACCACGTCGACTTTTCCTTGCTCCGATTAAAAGGCCAACATCAATTGTATGGTTCTGCCATCAGAATATTGGTGTCAGGACATTGTTGAAATGGTACAAGCAAATGTGTTGTCCTAAATGTCATCATGTGTTGGACAATGCAAATTGTTCTACTGACCAGCAGTCAGAACCACTATTAAGAACATCTTGTTCTATTGTTGGTGATGGAAATAGACCAAGATCTAGGACAAACTTGAACATATCATCTGCAAATTCTTTTGCAGTAGGTATGATTGGTATGGCTGAAAAACATTCAACGCATTTTGACAATAGTGTAGAAATTTCAAGTGACTCAGATGCAAACAGTGTTAACTCCAAAGATGATAATGAAATTGAGATGAGTGTTTTGACTTCTCATGCAGAGAGCAATTCTAAAGACATGAGGAATCATGCTTCATAGATGAAATAAGTTTGTAATGTGATATGTGATGTTTATTGAGTACTATATGAATGGAATATTTGTTCTCCTCCCCTCCTTGCAAAGTGCAATTTGTTTGGTTAGATGGGCATACATATGCATACAATGACAATCACCTATGGAGATTGAAATATTTATCTTGTCAATTTCACAAGTCATCCCTCTGAAGAGTATATTGTTGTTTATAATACGGATTGTAATGAAAAAAATCAGTAAAGAAATTACTTGCTCGATGGAACAATACATCCAAAATCCTACCGAAAGGTTTGAGAGAATAGAGCATGCAGATAATGAATTTATTTTTTTTAAAACACAATAGATGCCAGTATATCTTATCATTGTCGAAGTTGAGGATTTGAAAATGCAAATTGAGTTATCTCCAGTATTACTTTTTGGGAACATGGCTAGAAGAATAAAAGATGACCGGTTCCAGTTCTAAGCAATCATGTCTGACTCCTTATCTGCTAACTGGAATAAGTTATGGGAGTTGAGATATTAGCATCATCTTCAAGTAGGAGAGGGAAATTAAAATTGGCTCTATTTTTCATAAACACCTAAATCCATCCCCTACAAGAAACAAAATCCTATGGGAAACTTGTGTTTTTTTATCTTCAGTTCAATATGAGGAGATTTTGCTTTATCTTTACCTTGAAATATTATAGATTAAGGAGAAGTTAAAGAACTGTGAATGTTTGCATGAAGCGAGACAGTGCCATCGGTGTTTTTCTTAGCTAGTACATAAAAAAAATATAATCCTCATGACGAAATTACAATTATCGGCCTTGAGATATCAAAGTTGGTTGTATTTGTATCAGGCTACATGGATGTAAGAATTAGAAATACATATCTAAATGAGGAAGGCGCAAACAAAATGACAGGTGGATAAAAAAATTCTTAAAACAATTTTATTTTATTTTATTATTACTTCAAGATGGTTCACCGGCTCGCTTCAGTTGAGAATGACCTTAACCACTCAAATTGCCCATCAAAGAATATAAAAGAGGTAGGCTACAACCAACTCCGGGGGAGGAAAAACTTAGGAGAGAAAATGGTTGAGAGGTATGCTTGGAGAACAGTGAGGTTTTTCCTTTCAATTCATCATCCATCCTCTACTTTTAGCAGGGATTGACGGGATTGTTGGCAGCAGGAGGTCTTGCGAAGCAGCAAATGGACAAAGCGAGGACGAGCTTTGTTGGGTTTTATAAGGTGAAATGATTTATTGTCAGTTTTTTGTACTTAAGCCTAATTTCATTTTAGTGCTAAATAGTTTATGATGTGCAGGTCCTTGCCTCATGTTATCATCGCCATCGCTTCATTCCATTTTAGCTAAGCTTTCTTCTTTCTTTCGCTCTTGGTCTTTCTATTTTAACCATGTTCTAGAATGGCTAAAGATCATATACCTAGCCCAAGTCTATGCAGAGATTTGTAAATCCCGAAACTCCAAGAATTATATGGGGAGAAATTTTAATTAAAGATCAAAATCCTTTATGCTCTAAATTTTTTTCTTATTTGTTTTTTGTTAAATCTTAGTTTCTCCATCTTTATTAATTCAATACCTTAAATTCAAAATAAATAAATAAAGGAAATAAATTCAAAAGAAAACAATGAACTATAACTATTTTAACATGATGTATATAAGTTCCTCTCATTTTATTTTTTAGGTATAAGCTTGTGTTATCCTTCTTTATTCATTTGTTTAATCTTCTTTTGTAATTTATCTTGTTTTAACTAAAAAAAAAATTAAAATACCAATCCTTTACACTGTTTTATAATTAATGTTTTATAATCAATTTTTGGTAGTTATTAAATCAATTTCTTGTTTAATAAATTACTCTTCTAATTAATCACTTTAGTAGTAACTTTCCCTACTGGTTAGTTTTGCTTTAGTTACCTTTTGCTAAAATAAATTCAAAAGAAAACATTTTCATTTTTAATCTTATTGGTATCATTCTCTTTTGTTGTTTAAACTCTTTTAGGATTCAATTTTGTTATTACAAATGTATAAAATCACACATAAAAGCATGAAAATTATAAATTACATAAAAATAAAATATTATTAAAAAATAAAATTACAAAGCAAAGGGATTCATGCTTGGATTGTAGGTTAGGGGAAATTTAGCCTGGAGTTCAATGTGTCTTCTTGTTTGGGGCTTTAAACTTAGGGTGACATTCCCGTCTCTTCCCACCTAGCCCCACGGGAGGTTGAAATGTTGGTGTTGGGGACTCTCTAGTCCTTTGACATCAACATAATTTGGCGACCATATTGGGGATGACCATTCAATGGTTCGTTCCTAGTTTTGTTTTCATTCTTTCAAATTTACTTTTATATTTCCTAGACCTCAATGTCTCAACTGATTGGAAGCTTGTTTGGTGGTTGTAACCCTATGGTTTCAACTACTAACCCTGGGAAAGTCATTCGCAAGTATGGAATTTTTGAGTTTGAAGAAGACCTAAATAATTCCCCATGGTTTGTGCCCATCCCCTTGAAGTTTTCTCACCCGATTAATCCTTTACCTTGCAAATTCAAGAACCATTTGCCTCTATTCCATGGTGATGGAACTGTTACAGTGGATGAACATCTTCATGCATTTTCGAATGCCTGCATCATCCTAGGAGTTAACAATAATAATAGTTGCATGTTATTGTTCATGAATTCCCTTCGAGGTAATGTCGCTTCTTTATTTGCCAACCTTCCTAATGAATGCATCTCTACATGGTTTGAAATTTCATACTGGTTTACTTCTACCTTTGGGCATTTGGATAATCCTCATGAGCATCTTAAGAGATTTAATCATTTACATATGAAGGATAATGAAAGCATTCTTACTTTTAACCTTAGGTTTATCAAGTCATATAATTCAATTTCTATGTCCATTTGCCCTACAAACTTGGCCGCCCTGTTGCATTATTATGAACTTCTACCTCCTCTTTTCCGATGGCGGTTAGAAGAAAAGAATGTTCAAAACCTACATTTAGCCTTAATCACTTGCCTCTACTTCGAAGAGAAATTCCGTAGAACAAGTTTCTCCTTTGGTATTCACGATTCACACCAAGAATTGTCTTCTTTAATTCCCATCATCAAGAGTTTACTTGATCACATGTTCTTTCTTGAATATCGATCTTCAAATCATGCTAGGAATATAGCTTGGGAGCCCTCTCTCTTAGGGCCTAATTATAGTAACTTCACAAATTGTGATCGAGAGCTTGGATGCGAAGAGCATCATGATTATATCATGATGCTTGAGGATCAACCCACCTCCCACATTCCAAATACCAACTTGCTTTGACATTGTGGAAAAACTCAATCCCGAGATCATTTGTCATCTCAAGCTTTTTATTTGCACGCATACGATGGTAAATTTGATTATGCAGATGAAGAAATCAATTATGACCATGTCAAACCAATTTATGATACATGTTTGTTTGTTGATGATGCTAATGAGTGGTCAAAACAAATTGATAAAGACCAACATAACGTTAATGATACATGTGAGGAGTCCTCTTTTGAAGATATTCATGATTTCAATCAAGATCTTAAATTGTATGACATCATTGTTAATCCATTGTTTCAATCAAGAGAGGTTAGAGAATTTGACACTAGCAGGCATATCCCTCCTAGGTGCACTTTTTCCTTCAACGAAGATAACTATTTTAAAGACATCCCTATGTTTTTTAATCCATGTTATGAATCTTCTTTGCATCATGACGACCTTGTTCCTGATCAAAAGGTCACCAGAGATGATACTAATTTGTTTGATGAATTCATGGATCATCCCTTTAAGGTGCAAACCCTAAACCCTAAATATGATTCAATCGATACCTTCAACATTATTGGCAAAGCATTTGTTGGTTGGCATGTCCTAGAGATTGGTGATCATTTCTTTTGGGTATTGATTAGTCATTTCTTCTCACCATACACATATGTTGGTTGGCATGTTGGGAGTCCTTCCACGCACAATTTTTTTCAAGTCATAAGATTTGCATGCAAAGCAGGTGACACATTCCTTTACACTAAATTTCATTTGACCTGAGTCCAAGCTAATGGTTTTCTTTTCCTCTATACATAAATAAACAAAAATAAATAAATAATAAAAATGATGATAAGAATTAACGGAAAGGGTAATTTAGTTTTCATTGACTTCGCATTTATCTAGTTTATTTTCTCACTTTTATTCTACTTCCGTTTCTTTTGCTTTCTTTCTTTTTCTGCCCTTTTGATGGTCAAAAGTGGTGGAGCAATGGTTGGTGATATTAAAAGGCTATCTACATATTTTTAACTAATTGACCAAATCTGTTTTGGTGGACAACAGACTTGCAGGGGAACCACGTCGCCTTCTTTTGTCGTAATTCCTCACTTGTCTACTGTGTGCTTGATAAGCGAGACATCCTCACTCATTACAATCATCAGTACTATCCCCATCCTCCTTCTTTCCCTTTCTCCGTCCCCTCCATTTTAAGACAGCTCCAACATACGCGTTATGGATGCCCAGTGTTAAGATTTGGTCGTTCTCTCAACACACATTCACAAATTTTTTTCTGGATTTCTAATCATTTTGTCAAGATTCAAAGAGTTTATCCCTTCGGGTTATACAACATGACTAAACCCCCTCATACTTACCACTTTCCATGAGTTATTCCATGAAGTCTCGATCCATGAATTCCTTGACCTCCATCGTGTCTCCCCCTGTTGTATAACCTGGTCCACCTGACCCTATCAACCTCTTCTCATCTTACATTGAGTCACCCTTAGTCCTGTTGTTACCCTTCCCTTCCCCTTCCCTTTAGAGATTCAAGGATCATAAGTTTATTGTTTAAAGCTTGCACACCACTGTAAGCGACGCACATCTGTTGGTTGGAAATTGCCGACGAATATTTCTGTCAACAGTACTCAACCGACAAAGCGTTGCCAGGCTCCCTCTCGAGTCACACTACATGCACAAAGCTTCGCTTATTCTCGTTAAATATTGACACATTGTTCTCAGTGAAATTTATCACGGTACTCATATTATGTCTAAACATAGCCATTTACTTACTCCTCACATTATTCACATTGATGACACTTATGTCAAAAGTCCATGTTATGTATAACAACCCAAAATATTATTTTATGTTACATGACCCACTTTTTCTCTCCAATAATTTAAATATGGCTTTGGGTTTATATCATGTTTCTTCTTTTTATGACGTTGGCTTAATCCCAAACCTTTATGTTATACTCTGACATACAAAAAGGTGGAAGATATATATTACTATATCTCATTGGCTCACATAAATTCCTTTTTGGACCTATACAACAACTTTTGTTATCTATGATACACTTTATTCTTCTAACCTTTTAATAAAGAGAGAATAAGCAATCTATCGAAAGCTTATGTCCAACAAATTACTTATATTTAGAAATACTTTGAATACACCATACATTATCTTCCTTCTTTCGATTGTGGTCCAATTGTGGATGCAAGCAATGATGATCTTTCTGAGAAGGCTCACCTAGCATGTATAGAGGCGATGAAACACGGTCTAGCTCATGGTGCTAATCAGAAGAAGAGGAAGAGGATTGTTGAATATCATTGCCTCCCTGAGAAAGAGATACTACTTCAACCGGATAATGAGCCATCAACACCTCAAGGGATATCGAGACGAATTTTTTATTATGCTCAACATAAATGGAGATATGGAACTTTATAACACAACTGATGTTGAATTCCAGTGCATTCTCAACAAGAAGGGAAAAGTCTTTTGGTAATATGACAAGGGGCAAGCAATAAAGTACAAGAACAAGACATAATTCCGAGAAATAAAATGTTGTGGAGAGAAAGATGTAGTGGATTGTTTTGATAAATATTTCACGAGTCTTCCAGCTAAGCCTCTCGAGAGTGAACCACGACGAATTTTCCTTGCTCCAATTAAAAGGCCAACATCAATTGTATGGTTCTGCCATCATAAAATTGGTGTCAAAACATTGTTGAAATGGTACAAGAAAACGTGTTGTCCTGAATGTCATCCTGTGTTGGACAATGCAAACTGTTCTATTGACCAATGATCATAACCACTATTAAGAACATCAGGTTCAACTACCGGTGATGGCAACGGACTAAGATCTAGGAAAAAATTGAACATATCATCTGTAAATGCTTCTACAGTAGATCTGATTAGTATGGCTGAAAAACATTCAATGCATTTTGGCAATAGTGTAGAAATTTCAAGTGACTCAGATGCAGACAGTGTTAACTTCAAAGATGATAATGAAATTGAGATGAGTGTTTTGACTTCTCATGCAGAGAGCAATTCTAAGGACATGAGGAATCATGCTTCATAGATGAAATAAGTTTGTAATGTGATATGTGATGTCTCTTGAGTACTATATTAATGGAATATATGTTCTCTTCCCCTCCTTGCAGAGTGCAATTTGTTTGGTTATATGGGCATACATATGCATATGGTGGAAGTCACCTATGGAGATTGAAATATTTATCTTGTCAATTTCGTAAGTCATCCCTCTAAAGAGTATATTGTTGTCTGTATTACGGACTATAATGAAAAAACTCATTAAAGAAATTACTTGCTCAATGGAACAGACCATCCAAAATCCTACCAAAAGGTTTGAAAGAATAGAGCCTGTAGATAACGTTTTTTTTTTTTTTTAAAACACAACAGATGTCAGGATATCTTATCATTGTAGGAGCTGAGGATTTGAAAATGTGAATTGAGTTATCTTCAGTATTAATTTTTGGGATCAAGGCCAGAAGAATAGAAGACGATCGGTTCCATTTCTAAGCAATCATGTATGCCTCCTTATCTACTAGTTGGAATAAGTTATGGGAGTTCATATCTTAGCATCATCTTTAAGTAGGAGAGGGCAATTAAAATTGTCTCTATTTTTCACAAACAGCTAAATCCATCCCCTACAGGAAACAAAATCTTGTGGGAAACTCGTGTTTTTTTATCTTCAGTTCAATACAAGGAGATTATGTTTGTTCTTTACCTTGAAATATTACAGATTAAGGAGAAGTTAAAGAACTGTGAATGTTTGCATGAAGCGGGACAGTGCCATCGGTCTTTGTCTTAGCCAGTATATAAAAAAATATAATCCTTATGACGAAATTGCAATTATCGGCCTTGAGATATCAAAGTTGATTGTATCTATATCATGCTACATGGATGTAAGAATTAGAAATACATATCTAAATGAGGAAGGCACAAACAAAATTAGAAGTGGATAAAAAATTTCTTAAAACAATTATTTATTTATTTATTTATTATTATTACTTCAAGACGGTTCATCGGCTCGCTTCAGTTGAGAATGACCTTAACCATTCAAACTGCCCATCAAAGAATATGAAATAGGCAGCCTACAACCATCTTTGAGGGAGGAAAAACTTAGGAGAGAAAACGGTTGAGAGGTATGCTTTGAGAGCAGTGAGGTTTTTCCTTTTAATTCATCATCCATCCTCTACTTTCAACATGGATTGATGGGATTGTTGGTAGCAAGGGGTCTTGCGAAGCAGTGAATTGACAGAGTGAGGATGAGCTTTGCTGAGTTTTATAAGGTGAAATTTTTTCTTGTCAGTTTGTTGTAGTTAAGCCTGATTTCATTTCAGCGGTAATCAATGTCTGATATGCAGGTCCTTGCCTTGTGTTATCACCACCATCGCTCCATTCCTTTTTGGCTAAGCTTTCTTCTTTCTTTCACTCTTGGTCTTTCTATTGTAACCTTGTTCTAGAATGGCTAAAGATCGTATACTTGGCCCAAGTCTACGCAGAGATTTGTAAATCCCGAAACTCCAAGAATTGTATGGGGAGAAATTTTAATTAGAGATCAAAATCCTTAACGCTCTAAATTTAGTTGTTATTTGTTTTCTAATAAATCTTAGTTTCTCCATCTTTATTAATTCAATACCTTAAATTCAAAATAAATAAATAAAAGAAATAAATTCAAAAGAAAATAATGAACTACAACTATTGTAACATGATGTATGTGAGTTCCTCTCATTTTATTTTTTAGGTATAAGCTTGTGTTATCCTTGTTTATTCATTTATTTAATTTTCTTTTGTAATTTATCTTGTTTTAACTAAAAAAAAGAGATTAAAATACCAATCATTTACACGGTTTTATAATTAATGTTTTATAATCAATTTTTGGTAGTTATTAAATCAATTTCTTGTTTAATAAATTACTCTTCTAATTAATCACTTAGTAGTAACTTTCCCTAACTTCTGGTTAGTTTTGCTTTAGTTACCTTTTGCTAAAATAAATACAAAAGAAAATATTTTCATTTTTAATATTATTGGTAGCATTCTCTTTAGTTATTGAAACTCTTTTAGGATTTAATTTTGTTATTACAAATGTATAAAATCACACATAAAARCATGAAAATTATAAATTACATAAAAATCAAATATTATTAAAAAATAAAATTACAAGGCAAAGGGATTCACGCTTGGACTGTAGGTTAGGGGGGATTTAGCCTGGAGTTCAATGCGTATTCTTGTTTGGGGCTTTAAGCTTAGGGTGACATTCTTGTCTCTTCCCGCCTAGCCCCACGGGAGGTTGAAATGTTGGTGTTGGGGACTCTCTAGTTCCTTAACGTCAACAGGCATGGCGAGATCTAGGAGGCCACGGTGGGAAATCCTATCAGGGTCGATGTCTGGTTCCTCATGATACTCAAGATCTTCTTTTGCCTCGGGTTCACACTCCTCCCGATTTCGGTCGAGATCCTTCAGTTCATATTCCGCTTCCCGTAGCGACAATTCCAGGAGTCGCAACCTTGCGCCGCTCATGAAAATCCCAACTTCATTGACAAGGAGAGGTCAGACACCATCGTTGCTACCTAAGCAGTCTTCACCTATTAGAACCAACACAATATTGAAGCTAGAAACATGAATCAAGTTAGGGTTTCCGCAGTGCGGGAAAGGTCAAGAAAAATTGATGGTTCGCAGGGATCAAAAGAAACCCACCATCAACTGACATTGCAATATTTGGGAACAAAGAGCCTTCCCTCATCACATTGCAGCTTACTCCGAGACTATTGCAGGATTTCCCCTTTTTGTAAAGACCATCGTCGGCTCTTCTCTCTGCTTGCATGCTCATGATTTCAGACTCTATTGTTTAGCTCAAAGCCCAGATCCACTAGGCGACAGGTATTCCACCTTGCTTTCAACGACTCATCTTTTAAGGCCGACGACTTGTGGATGGCTCTCTACTACGAGGTTATGGGAATATAAAGAATACAACCATCTCTCTCGTTTCTCGTCTGCATGGAGGAGCGTTATCCTCCACTCAACCAAGCTCTTACAAGCACGCCATGAAAACATGGATTTCTGCTCCTTCGGGGTCCAATGTTGAAACTTCTGGAGCAAAGGAGTTTTTGGGCCCTGCCTTCATTGTGGAGAAATCCGTAGAACCTCCAACAACAGAGGTCGAAGAACCCCATGTCTATGGCTCTACATTTATCTACCATAAAAAATCCCTCATCTATCGTTTCAATGAATTATGGCCCTCGGCTGTTGCACTAAGAGAATGGGTAAATAAGACCTGATGGTCAGGTCACGAGCTGTTCTTTTGATCCAAAGGGTTCTTCATTGCTAACTTTTCCATAGAGGTGGACTGTTAATGCATTTTGGAGCAAGGTCCATGGTTCTGGGGAAGATCTGGTCTTTCCATGCAGAGATGGTTCTCTAATTTCAACCTGTTGGCTATGACGGCTATGACTACACTGGTCTGGGTAAGACTGCCCAATTTACCTTTGCATTTTTATACTCCAACTTTTTTACCTATCCTGGGTAATGTTTTGGGTAGTTTTATCAAGATTGACACAGACTGGATAATGAAAGGCTTTGTCACCTTTGCCCGGATATGTGTTGAAATCGACCTCAATCAAGGGCTACCGAATAAGATTCTTATAGATTGGAGTGAGGATGATCCTTACATGCAACTAGTGAATTATGAGAACACTTCCTTCAGGTGTCACTCCTGTTAACAAACATGTCACCTTCAGGTAGCTTGTCCTTTATCCCCAACCCCATTCTCATATCATGGAGCAAAAAAAAGGCTATTGGTTCGCAAGACCCTAAAAAATGCAAAAGTCGCTCAAACTCTTCATCTGGCAACTAGAAGCATCACAAAGACACCCAAAATCCTTCGCCTTCTACAACACCATCGTAGTCTCCAATAAATGCACAATAGCCAACCGCAGACCTAAAACACCAGCCTTTGGCATCAACACAACATCCCGAAGCTTCATAAATTTTGACTCATAATCCCGCAATTTAGCCTTTTCACACTCCCCTTGAAAAGGATGAATCGAATGACATGATCATGGCCACAACCCTGCTCTCAGGGACTCAGAAACGTCCTCATGAATCAAATAATTCAGACAGTGATAAGGAAGCACCCTTAGCTTCCGCAGCTCAAGATTCTTGCATTTTCTCAGACTATATGGCTTTGGTGGCGAAGGTTGTTAAGCATATCAGTTCCTCTGGTTGGACTAATGTTCGTAAGAAAAAAGGTAGAAAGGATCCTCTCTGGCCAACACAATGACCTGACCCTTTCTTCTTGTCTTTGTAATGTTTCATCTAGTCATGCCCATGTACTCCTTGTGGTTCTCTTTTAGCATAGGTTAGTCTTCAGTGTTCCCCTACTCTCTTTTTTGGGGGGTCTTTTTCTATCAGCAAGTCTATGTATCACTTTGTACTTTTTTCTTGGTTGAATAGAAGGATTCTCATCTAGTTTATTTACACACAAAAAAAAATAGTTAAGGTTTCATTGTTAGATCACTAGGAAGAAATTTTCAGATTTGAAATTAGTCAGATAGAGTTGCATGTGAAAATTGGCATGGTTTCAGAGCTTGGGATCTGAAGAGAAGAGGATCATCTTGAGATACATATTTGGCTACAACATTGGAGGAGTGTTGTTCTTATTCTTGTTCTTGTTCTGGGCAGGTCATAAGTGATAGCTCTGAAAGGGAGTTACAGTGACGATTGCAGGTGGAAATAGGTTAAAAGGTATTTGGTTTGAGACATAGAGTACATTGTCCAAACGAGGAATTGTGGACTATTGCAGCTCGATGGTGTTGCAGGTTGGGAGTAGACAATGTATGTGGTAATTGACCTAGGAGGATGAGGGAATTTGCAAAGATGAGTTGCGAAGGTCTAGAGTGTACTAGACTCAGTGTCCAACTGTAGCTTGGGATTGTTCATATGAGGACATAGGATCAACAAATGTTTTCCTTGGAGGATTGCATGGTTCTTATCGAGTGAGAGACACCGACACATGACAGGGGCACAAGATTTGTTTATGAGTTTCACAGTGTCTAACTCAGGTATGTACAAGGAGCTTGGTAGAAGGACCAGGCATGTAGTATAGGGATATGGAGAAATGGTATTATAGATGAAATTTGGGGGGGTGTTGTGAGTGGAAAATGTGCTATGGATGTCAAGAGTGTGTTCTCAGCCTAAAAAATTGAGGATTAGGGATATGTAGTGTTGTTTTGGGATGGACAGGTGTTATTGGATGCCGAGTTGTTCTTCCCAAGTTTTTGGAACCTTTTATGCATGGGATCTGTGCAAGAGATATGTTTCCAGGGTTTGAGAGGATATGGACTGATTGCATTCAGGAGGAGACTTTGTTGGTGTCCAGGGAGGATACAGATAGTTTAAGTGTTATGACTATGGTCATTTTGATTCACAGTGTCCACACCAGAGGGGAAAGGGAAGAAGGAAACATGCATCGACAACAGAGGTTTATGAGGTTGTAGAGAGGTTCCAGAAGGATATCTGGTTAGTCTCCTCCCTTTTAGGTACAATTTCTAGTGGGGGACTTGGTTGGTGGGTGGCAGAGCATCTTGCCATATGATAGGTGCTAGAGATTTGTTTGACACTTTCATAGAGATTGGCTCATACTTGAGTGTGGAGCTTGGCATAGTATTCAACCATCTAGTACGAGGATCTCGTACAATATCATTCTAATTAGAGTCAGGAGAGATGTTGAGGGTGTCAAATGTGTTATGGGTGCCAAAACTCAGGAGGAGTGTTCTCTCAATCTCAAAGATTGAGAGAAAGGGGCACCACATATTATTTTGAGTTAAACAGGTGTTGTTTATGCCGAAAGGATCTAACTTCAGATTAACAATGGTTCTTGGAGTTAGAGAGGGTTTGTCTATGTGTGTTATGACCAACAGGAGCAGAGATACAGATGAGGAGGAGCAGGTAGCTCCACCAGTAGTGAGGCAGGTGGCCTCACCAATAACACAAGTATAGTGGTGAAGTAGGTAGCTCCACCAGTGGTATAGGCTCAGAAGGAGCCAAAGTTCAGAGGGAGTCAACCCTTAAGATCTAGTGGGGAGGAGCAGTCTCCCAGGACTATACAAAGGATAGTGGACAAGGAGCAGGTAGATCCAAAGGTTGTACAGACTCAGAGAGGCTCCGACTTCAAAGGGATTCAATGGATTCAGAGGGAGTCTGACTTCAGAGGGAGTCAGGAGACTCATAGGGAATCCAACTTTAGAGGGAGTCAGGAGGCTCAGAGGGAGAGTTAGTCACTCGTTGGGAGCCCACCTTCAGGTCCAAATGGGAGAGAGGCATCTTCTAAGACTATCAGGAGGGTGTCATGGGTTAGTATGGTCTCCACTAGTGGTATAGTCTCAGAGGGAGCCAGAGTTCAGAGGGAGTTATCCCTCAAGATCTAGTGGGGAGGAGTAGTCTCATAGGACTATACAATGGATAATGGACAAGGAACAGGTAGCTCCGGAGGTTGTGTAGACTAAGAGAGGCTTTGACTTCAGAGGGAGTCAGTGGATTCAGAGGGAGTCAGAAGACTCACAGGGAATCCAAGTTTAGAGGGAATTGGGAGGCTCATAGGGAGAGTTAGTCACTCATTGGGAGCCAAACTTCAGGTCCAAATGGGAGAGAGGCATATTTCAAGACTGTTAAGAGGGTGTCATGGGTTGATATGGTCAGACAAGAGGTTCAAAGGCAAGAGGCTTCTAGGAGGAAGGTGTCTTCTAGGGAGGGATCATGCCAGGCGATAGGATTTTCTTCAGTAACCGAGGATGCAACCAATCAAGAGGACTGGAAAGCAGGTTTTCTTCGATGACAGAGGGCGCAACCAATCAAACAGATTGGAGAGAATTTGTGGTAGAGGATCCTGTGCAGGAGACAGAGCTACTTCAAGGTGATGATGGAAGATGGAATGCCTCCCTCACCAAGAGGGAGTATTGATGATTTTGTAGCATCATAATGCATTCACACTTGTGGAGTGTGGTGAGAATACCTCCCTCGCTAAGAGGGAGTGTTGATTTTTGTAGCTTCAAGTGGGTATTCTCACATGGTCCTAGGTGTTGGGCATGTGGGAATCGTTGTGGGCACCACATCACTGTTTCAGTTTAGTGAAAACTCCCTTGGATTTGAGTGAGGGATTCATGGGTTTGATGATGAGCTTTGTGGGCTTGTGTTGGGGCTTCACACCCACAAGGAAAGCATAATTTGATGTTGACTTGTGGAGGGGAATCTATGTTGACCCCCAGGATGGAAATAAAATTATTTTTACAACAAGGTGTACTATGCATTCTTGTAATGAAATAAATTTCATCAAATGTTTCAATAGAGTTTGTACTTGACTTACTTTTAGAAGATGCACTTATCCTTTGGCATTTAAATTTGTTGTATGGCCTTGTTGTCACAATTGGTACATGGACACAATCTACAATACCCACAAGTGGATACTTCAATTATAGAAGAGTTTCTTATATCATATCCCATAATTTGACCTCAATTTCCTTGGATCTTTCCTTTAATATCACATCTAAGGCGGCACCATTAAGGTCAAGCTAGTGGTTCCCAAGTCATCTCTAGAGAGAAACTTCTGATATGCAACATTTTTCACATTGGATGAATACTTTCTTGATTAAAAATCTAAATAAATTACCATCTAGCGATGCAAAGTGCACTACCTCTCCTTCCAAAACATTTGAAATTATTCCCATGGCAATATAATTTGGCTTTAAAGAGCACTTATGGACCATATTCACCTTTTCTATTAGGGTCCTACCCTAACCCCCTTAAGTAGATAGATAGGTTGCTAAGTATTAAGGCCATATTTGTTAAATAAGTCATGTGTTGTAGATACCGTGAGAGAGCAATAACAGTAAGAAGGCTTATTAAAAGGTTGCAACTACTAGAAATTTCCTTCACTAGAAAATTCCTAGGAGTTTAGATAGAAACTATACAAACAAGTAGAAGCAAGGTAATGAGATGTCTTATGAAGCATATTGTAATTGGAGCTTTACTCATCTAAATTTCCCCCCCTCGAAGAGAGCCAAGTGAACATTGCTTTCATTAATAAAGGTATTGCTAATTGTTGTATTTCGGTTATCCTACAATTTCCCATTACTGTTATTATTTTTCATTTTCATAGACTATTGTTTCTACTTTGAATCTTCTATTTTGCTAATAAGGAACACTACAAGTGGTATTCGAGCACTTTCTTGACCTGAGATTTATAAAGATTTTTTTTGGGGCTAGAGATGTATTCCAACATCTATAAATAACATAGTGATATGCCATTTAGTGAGTAAATATGTGGTTGGGGAAGAATACACATAGGAATTACAAATGGTTTCACCTAGTTGGACACCCTTGTAACCTCCGTTGGTACCCCTTCGATTAATATCGCATCAGACAACACCTTTATAGAAAATTTCACTTCCACATACCCTTAGGTATATCCAAAGTCCCCTAGGTTACTCGAAACCACTTTTAGATAAGTTGATCGACTATATTGTTGCTATAGTGCATGTTGGGATGTTAATTTCACACCTTTTACACCATAAGTTGGTCCCCTTCTTGAGCTTTTACCATACCTGTGCACCTATTTACTATCCCTGATACCACATTTACTGTTACGAACATAAATACATAAATAATATAAAAATAAATACATAACAATAAATAATATAAAAATAAATACATAACAATAAATAATAATAATAAAATAAATATCATGTAATTAAATAAATGAAAGATGAGGCACGTACCTCTTCACTCGTGACCAATCAATGCTATAAGTAAACCGTCACAAGGGTGATTGTACCATCATATATTATTCATTTTATCAATCATTATCTATACAATTCAGAATATCTCTATCTACATTTAAAAAACAAGCTTACTTGTTACAATGGTATCAAAGCCAATCCTTGACAAACATTTTCGTTGGCCATACCTATCCACTTTTGCCTCTGCCCGTACGTTGTTCGTTGAACTTGTATGTATGTTGTCTGCCCTCATCCATACGTTGCCATTGTATCCTTTCGTCGATTATGTCGTACTACCGTTGATTGTTCGTACGACTCCGTCGTACAACTCATGTTGTCCACTCCCGTTCCCAACTCGTTTACCGTTCGTACGATTCTCAACTCAAATGTATTTTTTATTTTATTTTCAACCATTGTGACTTTTCATTAAGTCACGTTCCTTAACATCTCAGTTTTTTTCTTATGAAGTCATTTCATAATTTTATAAAGTTACTTTTTTTCTTATAAGTTAACTTTATATTATAAATTCACTTGATATAAGGTCACTTTATCATTTATTTTTTTTTAGAATTATATTTATTAAAACAAAAATATGGAAGGAAGTAAGAAAAAGAACGAGGAGTTACATGAATACATTAACCATAAAAGCGAAGTCAACATGTAATATACACAATGTATATTACAAGTGATAATGATCAATCATAATTCTCCCCTCCTCCCTGCAAAAAGTCGAAAATTGTAAATACAAGAACATCAATTCTCCTTTCATACACAAGGTATATTACACAACACTGTTAAATATCATCTCCATAAAGTCGAGAAGAATCAAGATGAATTCGACGAAGAACAAAAAACACTATTGGAAAAAAACGATAAATTATTACAAAAAGAAGGCAAAATTGACACGTTAATAAACACATTAGAGGAGTGATGGAATATTTATTTAAGAATGAGGGGTGTTGAAAAGGATGAGAGTACAAGGATGTTAAATGAACATATCGAAATAATTAATCAAATAACCAAACAAGTGGACTCATTATGTGCAGAACCCTTAGACTTTTGAAGACCATCACAAAGTCCGGGATCACAAAATTTAGAGGATCGGGACACCAAGAAATACCAGAGATAATTTTTTCAAGAAATACTCACAAATTTCAAGATAGAGATTACCAAAAGTTTAAAAAGGACTTACCGAAATATGACGGGAAGGACCATAGAGGAGTTGTCG
Organism: Picea mariana; assembly: GCA_032191745.1. Lineage (NCBI taxonomy): Eukaryota > Viridiplantae > Streptophyta > Pinopsida > Pinales > Pinaceae > Picea > Picea mariana. The sequence goes on from JASDQU010309361.1 coordinate 33,784, forward strand.
TTTGGGTCAATAAAAGGGAGGGTGTCTTTGAATTGAATGCCCTGCTAGGTGAACGAGAAAAAGTAATGACAACTTCCAACAACTTGGAAGGAGAAGCTTATGATTGGTTTCAATGGTGGTCCAAGAAATGTGACGTTCATTCATTCTGTTGGCACAACTTCACAGCTGTGTTATTAAAAAGGTTCCATGACGAAGAAGATGATGACTTATATAACAAATCCGTGCATCTCAAACAAAAGGGAAGCACAAATTACTACCCACACGAATGGGAAGTGTTAGCAACAAGGCAAAGCAGATTAACAGATGAACAACTGCTAAAAATGTATATACGTGGGTTGAAATATTACATCCGTAGTGAAATTAAATTATGGAACCCTAAAACTATCGAAGATGCTAGACACGCAACAAAGCTAATTGAACAAAAAAACAAGTTCAATAAGCCATCATTCACAAGTCCAGAAAAGTCAAATAAATATTCAAATGAAAGATCAAAGAAATACTCTGCAGAGAGGTCTAACAAGTATTTACCACCTCATTTAAGGTAAGGTGAAGGCAGGCAACAAGACCCAAATAAGAAATGGGAAAAAATGCCGATACTGTGGAGACAAATGGTCACCAAAGAACAAATGCAACAATAAAAAATTGTATACTTGTGAAGTAGAGAAAGAATCAGACACATCTGGTAGTGATTCAAATGAAGAAAATAAAGATGAATATGATATCCCCAATACAGAGCAGGAAGAGGCCATGCCCAATATATCCCTTGTTGCAATAACATGAATAATTCAATTGTAGACATTCAAACTAAGGGGGCATGTGAAAAAAGAGAATGTCATCATTCTTGTAGACACATGGAGCACCCATAATTTCATAGATATAAATGTTGCAAAAATATTAATCTATTCACACAATGTCACCATTCTTGTAGACATATGGATCACCCATAATTTCATAAATATAAAGGGAGCACCAACTTACGCCGCACAATGCCATCAGATGTATACATTAGCATAAAAAATGGTCCATTCTCAACACCCAGAGATTGAAGCATTAATCCAAAAATATGACAAGGTATTCCAAGAGTTACCTTTGAAGTTACCTCCAAAAAGAAGGATAGAGCATATAATCGAGGTTAAATCATATTCAACACCAGTTAATATTAAACCCTATCGATATCCTCACCACCATAAAACATAGATATAAAGGTTAATTCAAGACTTGTTAAAATGCAGAGTTGTTACAACAAGTAGGAGCCCATATGCATCCCTAGTAATCTTGGTTTAGAAAAAGGATAGATCTTTCAGACTCTGCATAGACTATTGAGGATTAAATAAAATAACTATAAAAAACAAATTTCTTATACCATTCATAGATGAATTGTTGGACAAACTCCATGGAGCAAAATACTTTTCAAAATTGGATCTAAGGTCAGGGTATTACTAGATATGAGTAAGATTAGAGGATGTGGAAAAAACAACTTTTCCAACACACGAAGGTCGCTGTCAGTTCAAGGTAATGCCATTCAAGTTAACTAATGCCCCTGCTACCTTCCAAGCAATTGTGAATCAACTTTTTTGGCCCTACTTAAGAAAGTTTGTACTAGTCTTTTTTTGTGATATTCTTATTTATAGCAAGACTTGGAAGGAATATATGAAGCTTTTAGAGCAGGTACTTTCTTTCTGAGAAAAAAAATAGTTTTATGCAAAAATATCAAAATGTTCATTTCGTAAAGAGGAAGTAGAATACCTTGGTCATATCATATCCCAAGAAGGAGTCAAGGTGGACCCCGGTAAAATCAAAGCAATCACAGAATGGACAAAACCAAACAACATGTCAAAACTAAGGGGATTCCTTTGATTAATGGGTTATTATCGAAGATTTATCAAGAACTACGCTCATTTGACAACACCACTATCAAACCTATTAAAGAAAAATTCCTTCAAATGGGATAACAACACGGGAGAATGTTTTGAAACATAAAAAGGATTATGTCATCAACACTTGTGTTAACAACACCAGATTTCACAAAACCCTTTGTAGTAGAGGGTGATGCATCAAGATTTGGGAATAGGTGCAGTGTTAATGCAAGATGGCCATCCAATAGATTTTGGAAGTTGAAATCTCAACAAAAAGGAAGGTTTAAAGTATACCTATAATAAGGAAATGCTAGCCATTATGCACGCGTTAGCTAAGTGGCGACTAGGAAGTAAATTTTCGATATGTATTGATCACAACAATATTCAATATCTACTATGACAAAAAACGTTGTCCACCAAACAACAAAAAGGGATGGAAAAACTTTATACCTTTGATATGGAAATAATACACAAAAAGGGGAAGGACAATGTAGTTCTTGGCGCACTATCACAAAAATATGACAAGGTAAGGGCACATGCAATAACATTAGTGATTCTTGATTGGTTAGATGAAATCCGAGTTGAATATGCCAAAGATCCTGAATCTAATTCAATAATCAACAATTTGGACCAAAGCCCAAAATTTGAATGGAAAAATGATATTTTATGATATAAGGACATAATCTATCTAATTCCATCTTCAAAATTTTAAATGAAAGTCTTAAAGGAGTCACAGAGCTCCCCAACAATAGGACATGTAGGCTTTTTCAAAACCTACTATAATGCATGAAAATCATTCTATTGGAAAGTAATGAATAAGGATATTAAAAAATTTGTTGTCGAATGTGACATGTGTCAAAGAAATAAAAATGAAAATGTTATGACTCCAGGTTTACTTCACCCTCTACACATTCCTGACCAAAAAAGGGAAGAGATCTCGATGGATTTCATTGAAGGGTTATTGATTTTTGACGGGAAGGACACATTTTTTTTTTGTGGTTGACATATTAACTAAATATGCACATTTCATGGCAGTAAGGAAAACCAACTCAACAAAACAAATTGCAGATGTTTTTTGCAAAAACATTTATAAATTGCACGGGTTTCTGAAGGTTATTGTCAATGATAGTTATGCAAAATTTAAAGGAAATTTCTAGAGAGATTTTTGCAAACAAATAGGAATATCACTTAATATGAGCTCAACCTACCATCCACAAACAAATGGTCAGACATAAATTGTAAATAAATGCTTAGAAACTTACCTTCGGTGCTTTGTGACAGATAAGCAAAATAAGTGGTCTCAATGGTTACATTTAGTCGAATGGTGGTATAATTCTACATATCACACCTCCACTAAAATGACCCATTTCCAATCCTTTTATGGTTATGAACCGCTCAAATGGAAAGAGTTTGCACTGATTGACACTAAGGTCCAAGTAGTAAAGAATCAACTAGAGGAAGAACAAAAAATCATCAAAATATTAAAAGAAAACCTAGAAACAACTCGTAATCAAATGAAACAACTAGCAGACCAACATAGGTCAGAAAGAGAGTTTGAAGAAGGCGATTGGGTGTTTGTAAGACTCCAACCCTACAAACAATCATCCCTTAAACAACAAGGTAAGAACAAATTGGCTCAAAAATTCCATGCACCTTTTCGAATTAACAAAAAAATGATCAAGGTAGCTTATGGATTGGAATTACTAGACAATTGTTGCATCCACAACGTCTTCCACGTCTCATGTCTCAAGAAGGTGCTTGGGAAAGCTCAATAAGTTCAAACAAAAACCCTTGAATTCAATAATGAAGGGAGAATTATTTTAGAACCAAAGGGTATTCTTGCCACCAAGGAAAAGGTGTTACGTTCCATAACCATTAAGGATTATCTCATCAAATGGAAAAACCTTCCAGAAGAAGATCCATCACGGGAATCAAAACATTTTCATCGACAATACCCATCACTACCCTTGCTTAGAGGACAAAGCAAAAATCTTAAGGGGGATGGCAATGTTATGAACATAAAAACATAAAAACAATAAAAAATATAAAAATAAATACATAACAATAAATAATAATAATAATAATAAATATCATGTAATTAAATAAATGAACTATACAATTCAGAATAGTTTTGTCTATATTTAATTAACAAGCTTACTTTGTTACAATGGTATTGGAGCATTTTCTCTGACAATACCCATCACTACCCTTTCTTTTAGGACAAATAAAAAACAAGGGGGATGGCAATGTTACGAACATAAATACATAAATAATGTAAAAATAAATACATAACAATAAATAATAATAATAATAAATATCATGTAATTAAAAAAATGAAAAGATCAAGAGGCATGTACCTCTTCACTCGTGACCAATTAATGCTATAAGTAAACTGTCATGAGGGCAATTGTACCATCATCTATTATTCATTTTATCAATCATTATCTATACAATTTAGAATATCTCTGTCTACATTTAAATAGCAGGCTTACTTGTTACATTTACCAATATTTTTTACGTTAATGTGCCTCATAAGCTTAATGTTGTTAATTGTCATAATTTCCTTCATTTTTAATGATTTAGGGAGGATTTGGATTAATTTTGCTGATGAAGGTTTTAACAGTTTTGTTCCCATACCTCCAGTTGTTCCAGTGCCCAGGTTTGTAGGTTGACATATGCACACTCACCCAAATCAAGAATGGTCACATGGGTTTTGGAAGGTTAGCTACCAGGTTTGTGTGCCTTGGTTTGCACTCTGGTCGCACATAGCGGTCTCCAGCCATGATTAAGGGTTTTCAGTTAAAAAACATGTGAATTTACAGCTGTCGACTTTTAGGGAGATTTTCGGGCAAACGAAGAAGAATCTGGAAAATTCGCAACACGGTTTTTGTCCAAAACATCCCCATTTAGCTAACTCATGAGCAATTTTTAAAGATGATGAAGGATATGAGAGATATGGGAATTTTTCCAATCTGGGTTTGCCTAGATTTGCAGTTGCGCTTGCATTCTCCAATCTTCTAGACAATGGATGCACCCAACCAACAAAGGAACCAACTCAATCCTATTCTTAGATAGTTTTGTGGTAAATGAATCAAATGTAATCAGATCTTGAGTTGTTCTTCAGCCAAGATCTGCCAAAAACACAAAGGAAATATTTTGTAAATTTGTCCATGATTGAGATACTAGATTTAGAGGAATTGGTTCCAATTCTCCCCTTGCCTATTTGAATAAAATGTATGAGCAAAGTAGAGGGAGGGGATGGGAGATTGAATGTTGTCCTTCTATAATAGCTGAGGTCTATTATTCTCTTCATTAATATAAGTGACAAGCTGGTGCTTGAGATTAATTTCGTGGTGTAATTTCCCTTTAAGTTTTGGAGTATCTTAGGCAACTTGGTATTGGTTAGGAGGGCCCACCAACTCAGCCCACGTTGCCCCCTTCTCCTTGAAGAATTTCCAGGTCCTATCAAGCTGCCAACTAGGTCTGTATTTGACCTCAAGTTGGTTCTAAGTTTCAACTATTAATGAAGGTTTTGTTGTTGATTTAGGACAACCGATAGTTTAAAAACTTCTTGTTCATTTTTTACAGCTACGTTCACAATTTAGGTGCTCTATCATGTAGTTTTAGTCACCAAGGGTTAATACATGCATACCAAAATAAATGTAACACACCTAGAGATCTTTATAGCTGAAAATACAATAGTTCTACACTCTAACATACATGAAATTGAACACAGGACTAGTCTCCTCTTGAACAAAGTCATCCCACATCCTCTCCCATGTGGGCATGACCTCCCTGACAACAATGCCATGAATGAATGGAACCCATGGTTTGGTAAAGATGTTTAAGGCTATCCTCACCATAGAATTGGGTTCCACCACCTCTCTGACGACTCTATGCTCATCTTTGATCTGGGTGTATCGACCAAGGAAAGAAGTAACCGACTCATCCTCGAGCATGCAAATGCCCCTTAGTCGATCATGAAGAACCATCTTTCGGTTCTCATTAGAGATCTGATAAATCTTACATAGAGATTCCCACATCTCATATTCCCAAGATTTCTTAGTCAAGTGGGGAATGATGTGATCCCACACTGAATCGCATATCATCCTCTTTTACTTGTTGTTCCTCTTCCTGAACTCTGCTGACAAGTTAAGAGTAGTAGCAGGAGGAACAACCATAGGTGCCTCAACTATATTCCATAGTTCAAGGTCCTCCAAGATAAAGATGATCCTCACCTTCCAAGGTGAGCAATTGCTAGCTCCAACTAGCCTATCCTCTGCATGCATCTGAGATCAAATTTCACTTTTGACTTAAATCTCTTATGTCAAAGTGAAATTAGACACAAAGTACATGGTACAAGGTACAAAATACTTCCCTCATGTGTTTAGAAGCTCACAAATACAAGGGGACCACTTTCCAAGGTACCCAAATCTCAATACTCACCTCTTACTGAGGAAAGTGCCCATCACCACCAATATCATCCCTATAGTGGACATGCTTGCCTCCTGGCATATGCTCGGTGAGTATGGATGTACCTTGATAAATGAAAGTAGTCTGACACAAATTTGATCAATGTGCATGATCCATAGATGGAAGAGTCTCTCCACCTATCCAAGATCACCTAGATCTTGGTATCAAACCAAAGATCCCCACCTTGGTCTCCCACCAAGGATTTCTACCTCCTAGCATCTCGCCAACGGTCACTACTCTTGGAATCTCACCAAGAGTCACTCTCTTGGAATCTCACCAAGAGTCTCCCCCTCTTGGCATCTCACCAAGAGTACCGGGATCTCGACATCTCACCAAGACCCTAAACTTGGCCTCTCACCAAGTAGCTTCCACCTGAAGTGGATCTAGAGCCTGATCTATCCATCTCTATAGCCAAGTGAGGCTCAAGCCTCCGTGGTGCCCTACCGCTCCTCCTCATCAATCTATGATGATCTGAAGCCTCTACACCAACCCTCTGTCTTGGCAAGTCTGAAACTGAAGTTGTCCTAGGTGGACCAGTCACCCCCTTTGAAGATGGTGTACTCGAGACCTGAGTCTGAGCTCCCTCTAAATCACTAATATGAGTCAGTTGGTCCTCCTCAAATCTGTCTCCCCATCTGATGTTGGATGGTGTGACAACAGAAAAAGTAGTCACAAATGCACACTCTCTCACAAACTATTCATCGATTTCAAGCTCCTTTGCTTTCACTGCTGAAACATCATGTTGCTTCTTCTTGTTCTTGGGACATTGTCCTGCATAGTGACCTAAATCCCTACAAGCAAAGCATTACACCGAGCTCATATCTCTCTTCGTCTCACTGCTTCTCTCTCCTCCCTGTGGTGGGGCCCCAAACTTAGGACCCTGTCGACCTCCCCAACCGGTCTTCTTCTTTCCCTTTGACCAAAGAGCAAGGTCCTCATCACTTTGCACTATTTGTTGTTGATGCTATCCAAAATCCTCTGCCACAAATCTAGTCTCCTTCTGAATGAATTCATCCCACATCCTCCCCCATGTGGGAATGACCTCCTTGGAAAAAATGCCACAAACGAATGGACCCCATGGTTTGGTAAAGTTTTTTAAGGTTGTTCTCACTATAGAATTGGGTTCCACCACCTCTTCGACGGCTCCAAGATCATCTCTGATCTAGGTGTATCGACCAAGGAAAGAAGTAACCGACTCATCATTGAGCATGCGAATTCCCCTCAGTCTATCATGAAGAACCATCTTTCGGTTCTCATTAGAGCTCTGATAAAGCTTACATAGAGATGCCCACATCTCATATGCCCAAGCTTTCCCAATCAAGTGGGGAATGATGTGATCCCGCAATGAATCACATATCGTGCTTTTTGTCGTGTTGTTCCTCTTCCTGAACTCTGCTAACAATATAGGAGCAATAGTAGGAGGAACAACCACAAATGCCTCATTTATATCCCATAGTTTGAGGTCCTCCAAGATAAAGATGATCCTCACCTTCCAAGGTGACCAGTTGCTAGCTCCATCTAGCCTATCCTTCGCACACATCTGAGATCAAATTTCACTTTTCCTAAGTCAAAGTGAAATTAGACATAAAGTACATGGCACAAGGTACAAAGTACTTCCCTCATGTGTTTAGAATATCACAAACACAAGGGGACCACTTTCCAAGGTACCCAAATCTCAACACTCCTATCATTGTAACATAGATTAGCAACAATGATTTAGATTGCAATCTATTCTCTCTCATTTACTAGAGTAACATGTCTCATTCCTTATTTTGGTAATTTTTTCCATTACTTATGTTTCAGTGTTTTTTTGCAAAATACCATGGTTTATGAGCAAAATTTATCCCTTGAATCCCTTGAATGCTTGACTTTTAGAGTGGGTGAAAGATTGGGATTGACACCCTTGGAGAAGCCTCAATTCAAATGGCCCATATTTCATAGATTTACTTTCTTTCTTGCATTTACCTTGGTTGTTTGGTAGAAGCAAAATCTCTTACCGAAGGGAAAGGATACGCATTGCAATTCTTCATGGTTGCATGAATGCTTTGCTAATTCATTGTGAAAGATTGCAACCCATGGCTTTGTGTTGAAACCCCAGTTAGCACCATATCTCCTAGATTTAATATTTTTGTCGTCATTTCTTTCCCCCAGGTTGATTATTTGATGTCCAAAATTTATACATATAAATTTCCCCACTTTTTTGGCATCATTGTTGGGGAGGTGCAAAGGGATTGGAGCATTTATAGTTTTTGTTTCTATGCATAATTTGGTTGTACCAACATTTAAGACTCAGAGGATGAGAAATGGTAAGACACAAAGGCACCCTCAGTTCATAATCCCCGAAAGGGTTCTAGCCTGCTGCATTCACTTTGGAGAGTTTCTTTGAGTCCTTGTCGTGTTGGATCAGTGTGCTCTCTTTTGGATTGATGCATGGAAAGGGAAAGATCCTCACATCAATAGACAACTTGGTGACAACAAGGTCTCAGTAGCATGAGTGGTTTGAACGGATGTTCTACTTTGGAATTTGTCTTGTGTGGTATGCTATATTTCATCCATTTTCTTAAAATTCTTATTTTTTTGGTTTGTAAGAATCCCATGTACTAATCCACGTGTGAGACAAGGATTAACAGACTGACCAGAGAATGTAAAGGTTCTCAATCATTTATTGACAAAAGGAGGACATACCCCTACAAGGATCTTCTCAAATCCTTGCCCACACTCCAAAGTTTTTACTAGGGATGAGTGTGCAATTCAAGAAGCAATGGAGGAATCAGAGATCCATGAACATATTCCAGAAGAGGAGGATCTATAAGTTTCTTGTAGTAGTCCTTGTGGGTAGATAGAAAAGTCATGGACTAAATCGGATGGAGAGCAGACACTAGAGCCAAAGATTGAATAATTTTTGGCATGGGTGTCATTGGATCCTATGTGTATTATGGAGTGTGAAGACCAGTTTTCCGAAGAGCCTTGTGATCTGACAGCTAGAGAAATCCAGGGAGACAAAGATTACGTAAAATCTTGGTTCAAAACTGTCATCAAGCCACAATACCCTTCCATCAACATTTATTGGCATCATCTCCACAAGAGCAGTCGACCTCTCATGTCCAGGAAACCATTGAGGTATATTTCTCATACTTGGATATGAACATGCTTATAGATCTGCTACACACATGGCTCCACTAGAAGTACTCATACACTTGAAAAAGGTTTCCTTTTTTTTCAAGTAGGGTAGGATAGTAGATTAGTAGATTTCAATAAATGTTGCATACATTTGCTGGTTCAGTTTAAAGTACAATGTAACAACATTATATTTTGAATAAGAAGGGAATATCAACAATTGACAAGGCAACTTGAGGGAGATCTATGTTCTCATAGCGAGATTCTGTTGAGATTTTTTGGATATTTGCAAGGTTTTTTACAAGTTAAAATTTACAGATAATTTGTAGCCAACAAACATCTCTAAGGCAACAATATTCTGTGTTAGAATCAACATGTTTCTCCTTTGGTATGAGAACTGCATGGTGGATGCCAAAAATCTGCAGATGTATTTTGTTTCTTTCATCAATTAGACAGGTTTGTAGCAACTCAAATGTCTTCTTTACTTCCAGTATGCAAGTATCATCCCCATATAATGAGGTAACCTGAGGTAAAGTGTTTTCTAATCCTTCTAATTTATTGGAAATAAAGGGAATTCATTATAAACAACATTTTAAGCTTGTTATTTTCTACCTCATCCTATTATTTCACTCCATGCCATTATAAACCCATTCTTACCCATCCCTTATTTCAACTTATCCAACTGATGATTGTGAAAATTTGAATTAGTTAATCCACATTTCTGCTTGAGCACTTTTGGAGGCTATGTTAAGGAGAGTTTGATAATGGATTTGTCAATATGGTGTAGCATATTCCGGCCTTGATGTAACATGCATGTTTATATAATATTTCAGGCTCAAAGGAAACCGTTCAATATGCATGGGATCAAGTGTCATGTCCATTTTGTAGATAATAATGGAAATGTCAGAGGAGTTGACATACTTTTGAAACATGAGATGGTGTAGTTACAATTTTGTTGGTTTGTAGTAGCAATACATATATTTCAGACCCCCACTTGCAATTTCAATGACATGGTAGCAAAGTGGGACTATCATTACTTCTCTCTTTATCATTTTTCAACAACCTTATTCTTGCCTCCTATAGCCCTATAATGACTTAGAAGGTATTGCTAATTTGTCAAAGTCTCCAAAATCTCTCTACTTTTATATTTCTCAAAAGTTGCAGGTATTGTTATTCAACTATGTACATAACTTATCATAATTCTGGGAGGGATAGTAGTAAGAGAAAACAATAGTTAAATCTATTTTTAGTTTAGTTGTATTGGCATCCCTCCAAATATGATTTTTGCAAGACTTACTTGTCCCCTGAAGCATGTTGAGGACACCACAATTAATGAATTCTATGTTTTGCAAATATGTAGCACAAGGGAATATGATTTTGTAGCCTTGTGATCTATTGATGAACCTTCTAGCAGCTGGGCCTAATAGTGGGATGTTTGTTTTCAAATTGGAGAAGATAGAGGCATGCTCACTCTATAAAGGATAGTTATGTGCATACTTATGAGTTTGCAACTCAAAAGGATAATCCACTAATACCAAGTGGCCCAATCCAAGGGCTAAGATCTTTGTTCAACAAAGAATGTTATCTTGATTTGATATTGATGGTGGTGCACATGAGGTAACTGAATATCCCAAGGGAAGGTTTGCAACAAATGGGTGGCTTTTCCAAGTAGGATTAAGAATAGCATTAGAACAAGAAGATAGCTTGAAAAGGAGTTTATTTCAGATATAGATAATTTAATGCAACTTTTCTTAAACGATTGCATAAACTACTTCCATGAGAATAGATGCCACTATAGAACCAACAAGAGACCATGGAAGCTCACCTATACATGAAGAAAAATATGAAATCCACTCTTCTTTGTTCAGGAACACTTCTAGAGCATACTAAAAATTGGAACAATGCTTTTAATCCTTCATCAACAACAGAGTAGCATAACCAATTTTTGCAGCATTCCCATACATGTACAAGAAACTTAGAATAGGCACGGGAACATTGCAGTTGCGTTTTTTTAGAAAATCGTTAAGTAGAGTTGAAAATGGCTATCTTCTCCAGGTCTTTCCTCTTAGAGTTTGAGCAGGGAGACATAAGAGAATGTATTGATATCTTTTGAACCTTGAGAAAAAGGGAGGACATGGTAGAGCCAACATAGTTAATATCTGTGAAATTTGTACAAAAATAAATCTTATGAAGACTGCATTGAAGGGTGAAATAAGGGCAACAATCCACACTAAATTTCTGGGAGGAGGTACATATTTGGTCATATGAGAGGAATTTGAGGTCTCCTTGAAGTTACAAAGAAGTTTATTTAAAACAATCCACTTCTTTCCATCATTACACCCATGCCTCATCAAGATGTTGGTCAATCATTCACTAATAGGGCAATGATGAACAATCTTCCCTAAATTGTGTTGGGGTTGATGGTTTGTAAGGAGGTAGTGAGAAATATCTTCTAATAAATTTGTACAACTCAAGATGCAGTTGCACCGTTGGTCCTCATTGGAAGTCTGGACAACATAAGGGACTTATTTATGATAGGAAATCTCGTAGTGGTTATGTAGATTGAGAAAATTGAACCAACATGGTAGTAAAGTTGGCAAAGCTTGGGAGGATTTTGCAGTAAAAAATGGTCTTTGCTTACTTTATTTGGCACGAGGACATGCCAATCCTCAGGCATGGGGGAGATGTTGAGATGCTAATTTGACACCTTTCGCACCATCGGTTGGTCCCCTTCTTGACCTTTTTACCATACCATTCACCCATTTACTATGCCTGATACCATATTTACCCATATTTTTTTACGTTAATGTGACTCATAATATTAATGTTGTTAATTGTCATAATTTTCTTCATTTTTAACGATTTAGAGAGGATTTGGGTTAATCTTGCAGAAGAATATTTGACAATTCTATTCCCGTACCTCCAGTTGTTCCAGTTCCCAGGTTTGTAGGTTGACATATGCACGCTCACCCAAATCAAGAATGGTCACATGGGTTTTGGAAGGTTAGCTGCCAGCATGGTTTGCATGCCTTTGTTCACGCTCAGGTCACACATAGTGGTCTCCAACCATGATTAAGGGTTTTCAGTTAAAAATTTGTGTGAATTTGTAGTAGTCAACTTTCAGGGATATTTTTGGGCAAACGAAGAACAATCTGAAAAATTCGTGACATGGGTTTTGTCTAGAACATCCCCATTTAGCTGATTACAAAGTGGTTTTTGAAGATGATGAAGGATCTCAGAGATATGGGCATTTTTCCAATCTGGGTTTGCCCAATGTTAGCACAGAAATTTGCATTAGCAAATTTGGTCAATTGCGTAGTGTTATGGTCCATTATGTAGCGACATGACACTTTTGCAGTGTACATGGAATTTGCGGTGATTGAGGACTTTTGCAACGTCGATGAATTAGGATATTTTGTAGCGCTCTTGAATTGGGAGATTTCATAGCACTCTTGAATTAGAAGATTTCACAACGCTCTTGAATTCTAGTGATTTCATAGCACCAACTTCATCAACACTAGTTTCATCAATGACAAAAAATTGGCATTTGGGGAAAAAATCTACAAAGTTTGGCAAATAAAAATTGGTTTTTAAAGCTAATTTTGGCTCTCAGGTCTCTTGCAGGGTTATTAGAAGTTTTTGGAAAAACTAGTGGGCTCGAGGCCCAATTTTCAACTGTTAAGAACTATTCAAAGTCACAACATACAAGCCCAGTGCTCAAGTCTAGCGCTAAGGAGGGGAGCCCACAAGGGGCATGTACTATGCACTACACATTGAAGGGGCTTGAGCACATTGAGTTATATAAACTCCTCGAATGTTCTACTATTTAACCATGTGGGATATATCCCATGGGTTCAAAACTGAGCCCGAGCCATTTAAATGCATAGTGCCCAAGTGTCGATGGAAAGTGCCAAGATTGGAGCAATTCACAGGTGTCAAAATGCATAAATTCCAAGAGGTGAATCCGCCAAAGTCTTAGCAAATGCCAGAAAGCATCTTCGATATCTGCCAGTAGTCAAGAATGGTGTCAAAATTTCAAAAAGGAACACCATCAGTTGCATTGAAGCTAAAGATAGTGTGACATGGAGAGTTGAAATTTTTGTTTATGTGTGGGTTGCTGAGATATCTCAACTTATAATAGAGACATAAGTTTTCCCTTTTCATGTTGTTGAGTTTTATGTGGGAAAACCCCACATCCACAATTACCTCGTACAAAGGATGTGTTTGTAAATGGTATTTCAGTGAAGATAAAGTATTGTGATACATGTATGTTGTATCATCCACCACACTATTCTCACTACTCTATATGAAATAGTTGTGTGGAGCATTTTGACCATCATTTCCCATGGGTGGGGCAGTGCATTGGACTGTGTACTGAAAATTATTAGAAATGAAGGGATACAAGGTTTATTTTTTGGTGGTTTAACTACATTCTTGAGAGAGTCGATTGGAAATGCAATATTCTTCAACAACTTTGCAACTTGATGTTGCAAAAAAACCGTATTCAGACAGTTCCAAATACTAATGCGAGGAGAAACCCTGTACGCATACTCTTTGGAGGCACTTAGATACTCAATGTTGTTGATGTTGAAACTCAAAGATGTGACATCTAGATGGAAGAATTCATTGACCGTGGGGTGCCTAACTATTGAAATCTATGGTATCATGTTGTCTATGTTGAATTTAACCTAGAGTGTACAATTGAAAATAATTGGCTTTTCCTGATGTAAAGGAACAAAGCTTTTGCAGTGTGAGCTCATTGTGAAAGTTCTATAGATGACAATTTTGCAACGACTGCCAAATCATCTTTCGATGGGACCTCCAACTGTAACAAGGGAGCCAAGTCAGCATCAACACTGAAAGGATCGATCATATGATTCGAGAAGTTTGAAATTTCAAGAGATTCCTTAGCAAAAAACAACAAACAAGTTCAGTATGTGGCAGCGAGCGCTTCTAGGTAAAACTTAACATTCAAAGAGTCAGTTGGATGATTATGAACACTTGGAAAATATCCAGATTATGTGGCAGACATATAGCACTTTTCGTGGCACAAGCTTAGGATGTAGTTGAACATTGGAAGGGCATCCAAATCCATCTCTTATATTCCATGGTAAGAAAGAAACATGATAGGGACACATATGGTAGACAGGTTCAAATTTTAAGGCAACAAATAAAGTGTTAGCACTAGAAGTCACACCTAGACTGTTGTAGGTGTAAGCGTAGTACCCATCAGATTATAAATGGATTGAATTGGTTTGAGTAGGTGTATCAGCAAGACTGGGAAAGGAAGAGGGAAACAAGCTAACTGTAGATCAATAGCTACCATTGGGCAAGGAGTAATAAACACCTTGTTCAGTGAAGGCAATCAAGCTGCATGTAACAAACAAAAGTTTTTGTATAATTATGGGTAGAAGCATAGAGAATATGACAAAAGGAAGAAAATCCAYYGTACAAAGTTCCTTTCTGCAAACATATTAACTATTGYTTAAACAATAAACAATGATTTAATCAACAAGCTACAACAAATCCTTTGTTGTTCATGAATCCATCAATCAATGGCAGCTATGATCCTCAAAACCCACAATATATTCAAGCAAGAGGATGACAAGAGAAATGGAAAACAAAGAATACAATCTAGTAGCACAACTCTCATGGATMTTTAATAACATAAATGATTAAAACATGAATTCCCTCAGGCTTACAAAAAAAAGCAACAAAACTTGCTCCTCCAACTCTCTCCTCTCTTGGATCATGAATCCAACGCTTTCCTTATAAAAATCCCCTTCATATATAGTGAATGATCTCTCTCTACTCTAAGGAGGTCGAAACCAAGAAGCTACATAGGATCCTCCTCCATTTATGAGTATGTTATAAAAGATTCCAACAAAAACATAACAAATTCCTATTTTTTGGGATCTCGTTTATTGTGATAAATGTCTTTTGAAACAGGTCATATTTCTTGATCTGGTGACATAACACATGTCCCTCATGTCCAAATACCTCCTAGGAAACCATTAGAACCCCATAAAATAGGTGGAATCCCTCATACAACTCGGATTTATCAAACTGTTAGAGTTCATAGCGCCTTTGACAGCGTGTGCTGCGAACTTTCCTGTAGGTGACGATTTCAACTTTTCTCCCAAACGACGAACTGGATCGGGCTTATTTTTTTTCAACAAGTCCATGATATTATGATCCATCCCCACAATTTTTTTTAGAACAATCCAGATTGGAATTTAAAAGTTATGATAAAATAATGACTCTATTGTGTACTAATTTGCTGCAAACTGTCCCAAAATACCAGTTCACAACGCCTTTGGCAACACGTGTTGCAAACTTTTCTATAAGTTCTTGTTTACCTCCAAAATGATTCCAAACTTTAAAACTTGCATAAGAAGTTGGGAAAACCTTCTAGAGCCTACTACAAATGTCTTGAAACTTGAATTAACCTTGGAGAAATTATATGAAGATGCTAAATTTAGCTCAAGACCCAAAATCATCACTTAAGTTATAATTGTATGCACAACAACAGTTGGAGGATGAACAAGCTGCAAGTAGGAGGTGAGAAAAGAATAACATAAATCCAACTTGGATGAGGTTGCAAACATGCATAATTGAAGCAACTCTATGTAAAACAGAGGGTTTGCAACGCCAGTTTGCAACGCATAGTAATATAGTGGATAAGGTTATTGTTGTAAGAGGAAACTGTAAATTGCTCCTTTGGTATAACAAACTTGAAAATGACCACGGTTTAGGATACCAATGCTGACCCCTATTTCTTTCATGATGATGAACACTATCATGACACCAAGATTATTACATGGACTAAGGTCACAATTTTTTACTCTTGAACATTTCATGTGCTAACATAAAGGACAAGTGGCAATTAGTTTCTAAATACAGAGGATCAATTCCAGTATTTGGTTTATTTTTGGAAAATTAGTTAGTTTTATGTTCCTAGAAGCTAGTAACAACTTGAGCATGTAATTTGTATTTAAGCAATGTTTTGTAATGTATCAAGGGTTGGTTCAATATTGATACCCGAGAAGGGTCTTAGGGAGCATAAACTTGTGTATGATGATTTGTAAGCTTGCTGGGCATATCAAAATATAAACATTTCTTCCATTAGAGATTCATGAGAGTTGTTACTATCGAATTGTGTTTTCTCTGTTTTCCATATTACATTTGGATCTTGCTTGAATGAATTTAAGACATTGAGGATCAATGGCTATCCATGGTAGAAGATTCATGAGCTGCAAAGAATTTGTAGTGATTTCCTCCTTTCATGATTTTTGTTCAAGTATTCTTTTAATTTATTTTGCAGAGAGGATCTCTGCTTGATGAATGTTTTTCTCCTTGTTATCTTCCCTATACCTCCATCTATCATCACATAAGTCTTTGTCTGGTAGGCATGTTGATTTCCTTTGATCTAAAAAATGTTATGACTCCATGCCTAATGGAATTCCTCTGCAGATAGTCCGTTTCCATCTTTTTTGTTCATTCTTGTTGATCCTAACTGAATCCCAAAACCAATTCAATCCTAAAGAATCAAATGGGTAATAGGTTTGTCCTTCAAGAATTCTAAGGACAACTCCTGGTGCTAACATACCCAAATTTGCAGTTGCATCCACCTTCTCCATTCTTCTAGACAATGAATGCGCCCAACAAACAAAAGAACCAACTGATTCCTATTCTTAGATAGTTTTGTGGTAAATGAATCAAATGTAATCATATCTTGAGTTGTTCTTCAACCAAGATCTACCAAAAACACACAAAGGAAATATTTTGTAAATCTTTCCATGATTGACAGACTAGATTTGGAGGAATTGGTTCCAATTTGCTCCCTGTCTCTTTGTATAAAATGTATGAGTAGAGTAGAGGTAGGGGATGGGAGATTGAATGTTGTCCTTATGTAATAGCTAAGGTCTATTACTCTCTTCATTAATATAAGTGATAAGCTGGTGCTTGAGATTAATTTCGTGGTGCAATTTCCCTTTCAGTTTTGTAGTCTCTTAGGCAACATGGCATTGGTTAGGAGTGCCCAAAAAATCAACCCACGTTTCCCCCTTCTCCTGTTGTTGTAACATGGATTAGAAAAAAATGATAGATTGCAATATATTCCCTCTCATTTCATAGAGCAACATGTCTCATTCCTTAGTTGGGTAATTGTTTCCATTCCTTATGTTTTAGTTCTTGTTTGCAGAAGACCATGGCTGATGAGAAAAATTCCTCCCTTGAATCCCTTGAATGCTTGAATTTTAGAGTGAGTGAAAGATTGGGGTTGGCACCCTTGCCTTAATACAAATGGCCCATATTTCATAGATTTCCTTTCTTTCTTGCATTTACCTTGGTTGTTTGGTAGAAGCGATATCACTTACTAAAGAGCAGGGATATAGATTGCAATTCTTTGTGGTTGCATGAATGCTTTGCTAATTTACCGTGAAAGATTCCAGCCCAAAGTGAAGGGGCTTTGTGTTGACACCCCAGATAGCACCATATCTCCTAGATTTAAGATTGTTGCCATCATTTCTTTGCCAGAATATATTAGAGTAGGCCCTGATCCTGCATATACTTTACCTGCATCTCACAAGCTTACGAGCCTTGGATTGATGATTTGATGTCCAAAATTTATACATACAAATTTCCCCATAGTGCATTGAGAATAACACTCAAGAAGATTACTCTCTAGTACATGGGTAGTCATGTAGTACGACTAAGGGTATGATAAAACCTCCTTAGTTGGTGCCCTGAGAGATTGGGCCAAGTACTACTATTGGACCTAGAACACATATAAGAGAGCTATAACACTTGGCACTCCCTTGTCCTCAAGGCCTTGGAAACCTCGTCCTCTATTGCTAGTCCATGAAATTCATACATAAATTATTGTATCGAGAATTTAGGAATTCTTTCAGTGTAGTAATTTTTAGGTTTGAGTACAACTCCTCTAGAATTTCCCCATCTATTTATAGACTCCTTGAGTTTTCCACCTCATCCCCCCTCATGAAAAATTAGGATTTTTCCAATTAATTTTATTTAATTAATCCCTATTATTCATCACCCATGTGTCATTCTCCCATTTTTCACAATTAAACATTTTTCTTAAATAGTGACTCTCGTTTTTAAATAAAATAATAATATTTGAAGATCCCCCTAAAATTGGATAAATTCAACCATGGGGTTTTAAAATTTTTCCTACATGTTACACATTATTTTGGTCACTCTGATGATGACTCTACAAGCATGTGTTCAGGCTCTCAAAACAATCTTTTACATGAGGAAAATGATTGAGTTCTTCCCCTACAAGGCATGTTTTTAGAATGACGCCACAGGCTGACAGTGGTACATAGTGCAAAAATCCTTGATTTCTACAGGCTGCTCTATACCTGGCTCACAAGGTTTCCGCAGGCTACTATATAGGCAGGGTGCGACGACGTTTGAAGCTAAGAAAAGGAAGAAGTTCATGAAGTTTCTAGAAGGAAAATCTTCTAGAATGTGAGGTGTCGTTCATATGGTTGTGATCCTATTGACTTCTTTGATTTGGTGGGATCAGCCTCATCCTTTTAAAACCACTTCACCTTCTCCTATATAATGATAGGTTTCTCATGGAAAAGGTTAAGCAAGATTGAGAAAATAATTGCTGAAAGAATAGGTTGAAGACTGTGTGAAGGATCTTGTTACAATTGATGCTTGAGGCCTCCATTTGTCCATCAAGTTTTTGTGGACCATATTCATACAAATTCAGAGCAAGTGTATGTGTGTGTTGGAACAAAGGACCGCTAAAAGGGAATTTGCGACATTAAGGCAATTTGGTTGTATCTTCCACTTTTACTTAATATAATACGGTGACATATTTCTTTCCCATAAAATCATTAGCATTTTATTACATGACTCCTTGATCACATGTTTAGGTTTTCATTGAATCTATTATTGTTGCTTTCACTTTGGTTGGTTTGTGTCATTGCAGATTTGATCTCACAAGAGCATCGGAGCGAAGCAGGGATAAAAAAGATATAAGGAAGCGATATCTAAAGGTATGTCATCCATTCCTTCTTTGGTAGTAAATTCAATGATATGAGCTTAGGGAAAGCGTCATGTCCTGTCTTGTTTTGTTCTAGATCTAGGTGGATCTAGGGAGATTAGTTTATGTCCGCACTCACCGATTTATCCAATAACACTATGCCTAACTAGGATATGGAAGACTTATCTGTTGGGGAGTAAGGTCAACCCACATTACCATGCCCCCCCAATCATAAGACCATATATTATGCAATTAGAGACTCCATGACTCTATTGAGAATCCATGTCTCAATTGAGACTCCACGTCTCAGTTGAGACTCCACATCTCAATGGAGACTCTACGTCTCAATTGAGACTCTGCATCTCCATTAAGGGTTTACTAGTTATGGCCCACACTCGTCTGTTGGAAAGTTGGCAAGGCTTTACCTGTATCCTGCACATGCAACCACCACACATATATCACATAGGTCAATATCATATAAGCAACATAATACTTAATTGTACAATATTACCAGTCACCCTCCGCAATTATTTAATGTTTGAACCCAACCTTGAGTTCTCCCAAACAAACATATCCACATGTGTCCCCCTTAGGTGACCAATGCCATAGAACACTAATATCGATGAAGTCATTTCTCAATACTTGCGTGTATATATGAAATATAAGCAATATAAAATCAACGCAAGTCAATTGGCTACATTAAGTTTTCACAACATTTAATTTGGCTTCCTTAGCCTTCTTCCTTGTTCAACTCCAACCAGAAGTCTCGCAAGTTATGTCCACCTGCAACAACCCACACTTATTCACAATATAAGTATTCATTTCATGTTCTAGAATATATCAATCATAATGTATAGGCTAATCTACTCAACAATTAATACTATCAAATGCATCCTGTTAGTCAAGTACAATTCACAAGTCACACACATACAACATAATCAAAACATGGTCACTAAACTATTTAGTCAATCCTTAGATTAACCTCCTAATCCTTCTCAAAGCAAGAGGGGAATTACATACTTCCCCCCTTGGAACAAAACTCGGCCTCAAGTTTTTTTTTTATGCACATACTAAATATTCGTGTTATACACATCGAATCATACAATAAGATATTAACCATATATGCATCATTTTAATATCATAAGATCTAGATCCTTGGCCCCATGCCATATTCTTAATTCACACTTCTCTGAAGTGCAAACTTCTGCACGAATTCAAAACATACTAGTTATTGGAATGAAATTCATTCTAATTTTTTGAATTCCTTGTTCATACACAAAAATAAGCTTTGTAATTGGCACTCGAAACAATTTTTTTGTCAACAAGTATACACAAAATTCATTATGTCATTCCATGCCACATTAACAAAAGATATATGCATACCCCCCAATTCAATTTGTTATTTGACCAAGCCTTCAATGCATTTCAACTTCATGTTGTTGTTATCCATTCAATACAAATTTCTAACCACACAAGCAACCATAACAAAGCATAGCCAACTTGGAGTGCATCCATTTATGTACCCATCAGAAACACTTAAGTACCCTTCCCATACACATCCTAATCTAGGCTTTATCTACTCATGACAATTCACATTATCAAGTTTATTACAAGAGAATATGCATGTCAAGACACTCGACATGTTGGGGTTTATTTGAGGAACAATACATTGTATATTTAAATCTTGGAAGCAAATAAAAATGATTGTGTGCTAGCATACTGATGATAAGGAATCACTATAATAGTTACATTTGATCATTTTATTGTTTCAAGAGATCATATTCAATACAAAAAGGTAACAATGTGCTCCCTAGTATATTCATGCATACAAATCTTCTAGCATTTTTGTAAATCTGTACATTCTAGAAAAAATTATGGTCAATTGACTAGGCATGAATGTAAATATTTTCTACTACAAGTTGTGAGTCAGATACCCCACTTTGAAAACACTTGCATTATTAAATGGAACATAATAAACAAAAATTAAACTATCAACATGTCACAACCCATTGGTATTGGTAACGAGCCCATAAATTATTTATTGGTACAAACCCCTTGAGAGAAATTAAAACTTAAACTACCAAAAGCTCAATGTATTCTCATTCCGTCTAATAGCTTTATTGAAAACATTGTAAAATTAGATTGCTTATTCAATAGCAACATGTGCGAAAATTAGCCAATTATTCAATATGATTCGACCTTCCCAATAACAAACAAATGTTTGGTAATCACTATAGCAATATCATACAATCATATGAGAATGTTACATATGCTTTGTTTTGTGTTCAACATGTATTTGTAAATGTGTAAGGTACCAACTCTATTATAATAAACAAAAACATAAATAATACAACAAATAACAGTGGAACAACAAAATATAGAGAATAACGACACCAACAATGTTACATTTATTGATAGAAAGTAAAGTGCACTTGTCTCTTCGAGGGGGCAACCTCCAGTAGAGAAGAGCTCTATTACAATAATTCTCAAGACAAGAATTTTCCATGCCTTCTAATTTTATTTATACTAATTCTGTCTTCTAAAAAACATTCTAGAGGAAGATCTTTCTAGAAGTGGAAACTTTTATTAAGTCTTATTACATTAGACTTGTTCACATTATTATATAGGAATTATTTACTAATGTCAACTCGTATTGCATATAAAACATATTATTCTACCTACATTAGGGGTAACGAGGTTAGGTCCCTAACATGCCCTCCCCCTTGAAAAATGATTTTTTCCTCAAGGCTTGAGATAAAGAAATTGTTGGAAAATGGTAGTCGGCTCCGATGTGGCATCTTCTAGTTGTGTATCCTTCCACTGAACTAAAACTTCCTTGATGGTGCACTAATAGAGATAATGCTCACGTTGGTCCATAACTTCCTGTGGCTGCAACCAAATGGATCCTTGTTCATCCAACTCAAGGAGATTGGTTTGAGTTTGACACTTAGTCCCAATCACTTTATTTAAGCATGAGACATGAAAAACATAATGGAGCTTAGAGTGATTGGGAAGAGCTATCTAGTAAGGCCACATGCTCCACTCACTTAAGAATTGTATAATGACCATAAAACTTGGGAGTAAGTTTCTGATAGTGTGCAACTTTGAGTGATGTTTTCTTATWAGGTTGCAGATGAAGAAACACTTGGTCCCCTTCAACAAATTGATTTTATGAATGACCCTGATCTGCTTGTTGCTTCATGAGATTATGTGCCATGGAAAAATTTTCTTTGAGGGTACAAAGAATGGCCTCATGGACTGTAAGAATGTTGTTGACCTCCTGAACCTTTGAAACACCTGGCATGTATGAGAGAATCGATGGTGGMTTTTGCCCGTTAACCACTTGAAAGTCATGCAAGTGGCAGTATGGTAGGATGTGTTGTACCACCATTAAGTGATGGGTAACCATTGAGCCCACTRAATTTGTCGGTCGGATGAAAAACATCACAAATATGCTTCCAAACACTTGTTGATAACTTTTGTTTGTCCATCAATTTGGGGATGATAGGTGGTACTGAGATGCAATTGGGTTCCTTGGAGCCTGAACAATTCTTGCCAAAAATTGTTGGTGAAAGTTGGATCATTGTCAAAGACAATAGAATGAGGCATGTTGTGGAGTTTGAAGATATTATCCATAAAAAAATGAACCACTATAGATTCAGTGAACGAGTGTTGAAGAGCACACAAATGAACATATTTGGAAAGATGATCGACTACCACCATGATGACTAATTTATTTCCTGATTTAAGTAAGCCAACAATGAAGTCCATAGAAATATCCTTCCAAATAGTAGGTGGAATCGGGAGTTGTTGGAGTGTGCCTGGATCTCTGTTTGTTTCACCTGTATTGCATTGAAATGTATCACATTTAGCCACAAAGGTGCAATTTTCCTGTTTCCTGCCTTCTCAGAAAAAAGAACGTTTGACCTATTCATAGGTTTTGGTAAAGCCTGAATGCCTAGCTGTAGGGGAAGTGTGAAGCTCAGATAACACAATGGATTTAAAGTTCGATTGTTTTTTTAAATACAAGTGACCTTCATAATGAAGCTCTTCATTGTGCCAAGAGTGTCTTGGAGAAACTTGAGAATCCTGTTGCAATCATTGTATCACGCTAGAAATTTCGGGGTCTTGGAACCATTCATGGCGAACAAATTGAAGCCAATCTGCGACAATGAAAGATAGGGAAAAGAGGGACTGTTCTTCTTTATATTTCCTTGAAAGAGAATTAACAACCACATTTTCTTTGCCCTTCTTGTAAATTATCTCATAATCATATCCAAACAACTTCATCACCCATTTTTGTTGCTCCAATGACAAAATTGTTTGTTCTAGAAAATACTCGAGGCTGTGATGATTGGTTTTAACTTGGAAGCATTGTCTCAATAGATAAGGATGCCAGAGATCCACTGCATGGAGAATAAACAACATTTCCTTTTCATAGGTTGATTGGCCCAAATGTCACTCCGATTTTTTTTTTCTAGTGAAATCCAAAGGTATGTCATATTGCATGAGGAGTGCCCCAATTCCTTTCCCTGAAGCATCACATTCCATGACAAAAGTATTGGTGAAGTCTAGTAGTTTCAGGACAAGAGTCATGCACATAGCCTCTTTCAATTTGTGGAAGGATTGATCAACTGCTGGAGTCCAACATAAAGCATTACTTTTAAGGAGTGTAGTGTGAGGAGATACAATTTTGACATAATTCTAAACAAACTAGCGATAATATCCTGTTAAAACCAAGAAACCACACAAACATTTAATCGTTTTAGGGCGAGGCTAGTCCTTCATAGCTTCAATTTTCTTAGGATCCACCCGTACACCATCCTTGCCGAAAATATGACCTAGGTACTCAACTTCAGAAGCTCTAAAAGAAAATTTAATAGGCTGTTTGAGAAAAAGTTTGTGCTTAGATAGTAGACGTAGAACTTGATCCACATAGGTGAGATGGGCTTGCCAAGTTTTACTATATATGAGAATATCATCAAATAAAACTAAGACAAAATGACAGAGTAAAGGATGAAAGACACGATTCATGAGGCTTTGAAAAGTGGAGGGGGCATTACATAGACCAAAGGGCATGGCCAAGAACTCATAATGACCCTCATGAGTTCGAAAGGAAATCTTGGGAATATCTTCTTCTTTCATATGTATCTGGTGGTAGCTAGAAAGAAGATCAAGTTTGGTAAAGTACTAAGCACCACTCAATTCATACAAAAGGACACTAATGGCATGAATAAGAAATTTGTCTTTGATTGTGAGTTTGTTGAGGGTGTGAAAATCAGGACACATGCGTTGAGTTCCTTCTTACTTGAGTGCCATGACTACAGGGGAAGAATAAGGGTTGGTACTAGGGCGGATAACACCCGCTTCTAACAACTCTTAACAATTTTTCTCAATTTAATTTTTCTGGGGAAAGGGATGACGATAAGGGAGAAGATTGGGAGGAATATTGCCTGGTACTAGAGGGATGGAATGATCATGGATGACATGTGAAGGGGGAAGTCCATGGGGAGTGTTAAAAATAACATGGTGTTGGGAGAGTATAGCTTGGAGGTCAGGATGCACCTATGGTGTCTCAACTACTTGAATGGAATGGAGTTGGGAAAAAATTTCAGGATGAACTTTTTTGAGTATCTTTTCCATGTGATGGGAACTAATGATTTCAGGGGATCCTATTGTGATGCCTTATAACTTATATGGATGTCCCTCGTATTTTAATTGCATGGTTAAGTTATTAAAATCCATGGTGATAGGGCTGAGAGTGCGTAACCATTCAACACTAAGCACAATTTCACAACCACCCATGTCGATAGCAAACGTATGATATTTCAAGTGGTACTGACCAATTTGTAGGTGCACATTTTCACAACATCCCCCACATCTCATGGAACCACAATTGGCAATCATGATCTGAAAATTATTGACTACACAGATATAGAAATTGATTTCTTGGGCAATGCGACGATGAATGAAATTATGGATGCTTCCATTTTCAATTGTTGTCAATATGTTCAGTGATGATGGAAGTTCTTCTAGGTCAGTTGACATTAATGGTGTCAAGTTGGTGGAGCCGATAATTGATGGGAGCAATATTGGAATTAAGATCAAATATTTATTTCTTGGTTTGCTCATTGGCTTTGTTCAAGGGAACGATGCAACTATCAACGTCTTGAATGTGGGTGTGGTCCATTAGAGAGTGATTGGGGCTGGTGGATCCACACAGAAAATGGGTTAATGGTGAAGGGTACCACGACGATCAGTGCATGTTGGGTTGTTATATTCTTTGCAGTGAAAGTCTAGTAGACGTGGATCGACTGGGAGATAAATTCGAGGGTCAAAGTGATCGATCGAACAAATTCAAAGTTGAAGTGATCGATGAAAATTCGAAGAGGTCATATGACAAGAGGTTGTTAGGAGGTTGTGTGGCAACTGACTGAATGACCGAATGGAGGTCGACTGGTAATCCGACTGGTAGTCCACTATAACAAAATCTCGAGATTCATGGGATTTGTAGCTAATGATTTGCATGGATTTGTAACCAATTTTGGGCGTCTTTATTTATGGTTTTGATTACTATAAAGTCTATAAATAAGGCATGATGTAATACTATAGAATCTGATCGTTATATATTGTAATTAATGTTCCTGCTATTGTTTAGTAGAAGGTTGTTGGTTATGCAGACGTAAGCCGAATTGGTTGCAGGGTTGTTCTTGTGTAAATAAAGAAGGTATGATGTCGATTATGTCTTAAGTGTAGACCAAGGTTAGGCATGTAACCTTTTATTCTGAATGAATAAGACAACAAGAGAGCAAGACACTCAAGCAATGATGGTTTTCTGATTTGGGTTTTAGGGGTAAAATTACTGTGTACCATGTGATTGCTTTGTCATTTAATTTATAGCTAAAATTCATCTTCCTCTCTTCTATTAGGATTAACATGGAAGTTTATATTTCCTAACAACTAGTATCAGAGCTTGATTTGAAAATATTGGATATGAGTTAAACCCTAGGTCTAGTAAGAGTTGTAAGTCAGAGATATTTAAATTTATGATTCAAAGAATGACAAGTAGTTCGAGGATAGAGATTGAAAAATTCAATGGCCAGAATTTTGAACTTTGGAAGCTTAAAATTGAAGATCTCTTTGTAGATCGAACAATGGGCAACAATTTGTCCAGGTACCATTTCGATAGGTATGTCAAGGGAAGAATGGGAGAAACTCAAAAGAAGGGAAAGGATTACGATTCAACAGTGTCTTGCAGATTAAGTGTTGTTGAATGTCTCAGGTGAAGACTCAAATAAGAAACTATGGGACAATTTGGGAAGCTTGTACTAGTCGAAATCCATGGTAAATAGGTTGTTCCTTAGAAAGAAACTACATCTTCTAAGAATGAGTGATGGTAGTTCGGTAACTATGTATTTGAATGCATTCAATACTATAATAAGTCGCTTATCGTCTGTAGATATCAAAATCACTGAGGAGGAGAAATGTATTAGCCTATTGTTTTCTTTTCCAAACTCTTGGGATAGCTTAGTTGTGGCTATAGAGAGTAATTCACCATATTAGTGCTAGAAGATGTGGTTGCATCTCTACTGTCCAAAGAAATGAGATGAAAGAACATAGAAGGATCAACTAAACATGCTTTAATGGTGAGGGGTCGACCGATTGACAAAGATAAATGCAAATTCTACAGTATAAAGTCTAAGTCAAAGGGTAGATATAAATCCTCAATTCAGTGGACAAGAATATGTTGGAAATGCGGTAAAGATGGGAATCACAAAAGGGACCACAAGTCGAAGGCAATGGAATTTAGTACATGATCCGATGAGAAGTAGTTGACTAAGAGAAAGACTACTCCAAATAAAGGAGGTGATGTGTATCTGACATCGACAGTTAGATAAATATGTTTAGTTGATCAATTGAGTAGCATCCTATCATATGACACCTCACAGGGAATGGTTCTGCGAATATGAGAGATATGAAGGAAGAGATGTTTTCTTGGGGGATGAATCGACAACCAAAATTGTTGGATGGGAAGAGTTTGACTAATACTATAGGATAAGAGGAATAAAACCCTTTCAAGTGTGCTATATATTCCAGGTTTGGCAAAAAACATGATATCTATCAGTAAGATGAGTGATGCAGGAGTGAACACTCTATTTCAGAACTATATGTGAAAAATGGTCATAGGTGAATTGGTCTTAATGAAAGGAGTACATATTGGAACCCTATACAAGTTGTTAGGGAATGTCGACTAGACTAAATGTAACAACGTTGTTGTTCCTAAAGTCGACTTGACTTCGACTCGACTCAGGTCTTAATGAAAGGAGTACAGATTGGAACCCTACACAAGTTGTTATGGAATGCCAACTTGACTGGATGTGACAAAAACGTTGTTCCTAAAATCGAGTCGAATTTTACTCTACTTGAATCATATCAACTTGAGTCGATTCAAACTGACTTGAAAAGTCTTCATCAAGTCAACCCGACCATGTTATGGCACAAGATGATGAGACACATTGGAGAAAAAGGACTTTGAGCTATGCATAACAAAGGTATGGTTGAAGTTTTTACTGAATGTAATTTAGAAGTTGATTTTTGTGAACATTAGATATATGGAAAAAAAAAATCGAGTTAGGTTTCCATCTAGAGTGACAAGGGAAAATGGGATTCTATAATTGGTTCACAACAATGTGTTTGGGCTTATAACAATGCCTTCACTTGGTGGATTTCTGTATTATGTCTCCGTCATATATGATTTCTCCACAAAGACATGGATATATTTCCTGAGGAAGAAGTCATAGGTTTTCAAGAAATTCAAGGAGTTTAAATCTCTTGTAGAAAACCAGACAGATAAGAAGATCAAGGTGTTGAGAACTGACAATGGTGGTGAATTCCATGGAAAAGATTTTCCACAGTTCTACAAGAAGTGTGGCATAGCACACCAAAACACCACACCGTATACCCCACAACAAAATGGTGTTGTTGAAAGAATGAACAAAAAATTGATGGATAGGGCAAGGAGCATGCTCAATGGTTCTGGGATCAAACAAGAATTCTGGGTAGAGGCAGTTGACACTACAAAATATCTAGTAAATATGTCTCCTTCATTGGTGCTAGTTGAATAAACTCCACACAAGGTATGATTTGGAAAGAATCCTTCACTTTCACATCTCAAATTATTTGGCTGTGATGCATTTGTGCATGTTCTTGAGGAAAAGAGGAGCAAGCTAGACAAGAAGCTAGTCAAGTGTATTTTCATTGGAAACAAAGATGGAATGAAAGGATATAAGCTCTTGGATTCTACATCAAGGAGAATAATGTATGGTCGAGATGTGGTATTCAGAGAAGTAAGAGGTAAGTCTAAGTTTGAAGTGGTTCCAATAGAGAAAGGTCCAGAGAAGGTGAAGTTTGAACTGAGGAACAAAGAAAATGATTCAAATGAGTTGATTGAATCAGATGAAGAAATGGAACAACTAATCATGATTTTAAGGAGGTCTGAATGAGTAAGAAAACTATTCGAAAGGTACAATCCATCTAATTTCCATTTTTCATTTGTGTTAACTTCCACTGAAGAGGAGCCCAAGTCAGTTAGGGAGGAAGTCGACTCAATAAAGGGTAGACTTTGGAAGGATGCCATAGCCGAAGAGATGGAATCCTTGCACAAGATTGAGATGTGGGATTTGGTCGAATTACCTAGTGGAAGAAAGCCCGTCGGTAGAAAATGGGTGTTTAAGAAAAAGATGAATACGACAGGTCAAGTTGAGAAATTCAAAGCTCAACTAGTAGTAAAAGGATATTCCCAAGTTGAAGGAGTCGATTTCAACAATATTTTTTCCCCAGTTGCAAAATTAACTTCCATTAGAGTACCAATGTTTTTGACTACAACATTTGATCTTGAAATAGAGAAAATGGATGTGAAGACAACATTCCTCCATGGGGACCTGGAAGAATAAATCTACATGAAACAACCTGAAGGATTTGCAATAAAGGGAAAGAAAGAGCTAGTGTGCAAACGAAAAAGGTCCATTTATGGTCTAAATCAATCACCAAGGATGTGGTACCAAAAGTTTGATAGATACCTCCTTAGTTTGGGATTTGTGAGAAACAAAGCTGATCATTGTGTGTAATCCAAGGAAGAAGATGAGTGTTTCATATATGTAGAATTGTATGTCGATGACATGTTGCTGATTGGAAATAACATGGATGCAATAAAGGAGGTGAAGTAGCAACTATCCTCCAAATTCGACATGAAGGATCTCAGTGCAAGGAAATTGATTTTGGGAATGGAGATCAAGAGAGATCGGGCAGTTGGAAAGATTTAGTTGAACCAAAGGAAATATATTAAAACAATCTTGAAGTGTTTCAACATGCATGATTGCAAACCTATAAAGGTGCCAATTCTTGTAGGAGCAAGGCTAACTACTGAGCAATGTCCATGGACACAAGAAGAAACAAAGGACATGGCACATGTTCCCTATGCAAGTGTTGTTGGTAGTCTAATGTATGCGATGGTATGCACTCAAGCAGACAGTGCCCATGCAGTGGGAGTGTTGAGTAGATACATGTCGACACCTAGAAAAGAGCACTAGACAGTTTTCAAGAGAGTTTTAAAGTGTTTTTGTGGCACAAAATATTATGCTATATTCTACCAAGGGAAATTTGGAGGTGATAGTGAAGTAGATGTACATGGCTTTGTCGACGTCGACTGGGCTGGAGATATGGATTGAAGAGGGTAGACCGATGGATATGTGTTCAATATGTTAAGTGGGGCAATCATTTGGATGAGTAAGTGACATGCAATCATAGCCTTGTCAACAACATGAGCTAAACACATGGCAACCACTCATGGAAGCAAAGAAGCAGTATGGCTGCAATGGTTGTGTTCAGGGATCGGGTTTGAGAAGAGAGAGATATGGAGATAAATTACAATAGAGAAAGTGCAATATTCCTGGCAAAGAACCTAGCTTATTATTCCAAGACTAAGCAAATTGATGTACAATACCATTTTGTAAGAGACATGGTGGAAAGTAACAAGGTGCTACTAGAGAAAGTAGGCACATTGGATAACATAGTAGACTCTTTGATCAAGTCTGTGAGTGTTGTGAAGTTCACTTTGTGCAGAGAGGAAATGGGAATTGTTGCCTTAGGTCTGTGAACAAAAGTTCAGGTTCTCTTTAACACCACTGTTTTCCCAAGCTTGTAATTAATCACAATTAGTGATTACCATGCAACGACATGTAAATATCATGAATGTATTTTTGCTTAATTGAAAATGCCAACAAGCTGACCGTGGGATGAAGCATTGAAGTAATGGCCATGATACCACTAGAGGAATAAGAGGATATTCTAATAGACTAAGAGAACCCCATACTCCTAGTTGAAGAATTAATTTGGAAATATTCAGTTGTTCCCCTTTCACTCTGATTTTTAGGAAAATAAGTTAATGAGGGAGGATGGTAGTTGAACAACCAACTTCCCCGAAATGAATGGAGGTGTGGGGGAACAGATGAGGACAATCAAGAACCTTCATGTGTAAGAGAATGTGTGTAAGGAAAAATAAAGGAGGGTAGAAAAAAAAGAGGGAGAACCCAAGGGGCAAGCAGCCTGAGGACACGAGTTCGGGTTGTGGAATTAGTCTGAGAGTGGCGATCCCTAATTTGAGCCAATAGGTTGTGAGCTTGATGTTGGGAGGGCATTTGATAAAACTCGACGGGGCTCAGGCTAGATGGAGATGAGGAAATCCTTACTGTATTTTCTCAAGAATATGAGGAAGAATTCCTTGATTGTTTCATGGATTAGCACGGGGGTGGCCAGACTGTAGAGAGTTGTTGCTGCTGAGCCTATGGTTGGGTGGAAAGGAGAACACCCACAACCAGTTGGTTGGTAAATTATTTCCATGAATAGATAAGTAACCCTCATGTTCTTGGTATGGAATAAGATGAATATACTAGTGTTTGTGAATGCATTCTTAGATGTGTATGTTTACTTGATGCATGGACTAGTTGTTTCCTAGCATGACTGTGTATTGGAGTAGTGGTGAAACTGTATGAATAATTTTATCCCATGCTTTTTTTTCATGAGTGGATATGCTCATATAAACTGAAAGGAATCCTTTTATTATGTGTCTATTTTCATGTTGTAAAATGCACAGGTTAGGCATATAAAAATACTCATTAACCTGGTATGGTTTTGAGTAGGGACCCATGAGTCAAATGGATAAATGATTAATCCCTATGAGATGTGTGAGAAAGAATAATTATTGGAATATCCCTAAAAACCTACAAGCTCCCGATTTGGGAAACTTGCAAACCATGAAAATTGTATTGGGAATATAGCCAGGGATACCTCGAGATAGGTATCAATATGCCTCAACACCTAAGGGAAGTCCCTGTGTAGTCAAATGTATTTGAGTATGTGAAACCTTCCACCAATGAAATGTAAAATTTGTAGGATGCAAACCATCACCCAATGGTAAGGAGTGAATTCCTTAGTCGGCTTGAGAATGGATTATAGAGTTCTCGAAGGCTTGGGAGCCTAAGAAAACGCTTAGGAGAATTCCCAAGATATCCAAACTCGAGTTCGAGCTGATAACCATGGAGAATCTTATGCTGGGAGATAGGATGAATCACAGCTGTTGATTCGACATCACGAATAGATCCCAACCCTCCATCAGAGCAGGTTATAATATCATGTGGAGGGTGTAMTCTGAAAATCAATGAGGGCCATTGATCTATCAAAGGGTGTCATGGAAGATTATGGATCATTAGATCCGTCGTGGTGAATTCAGTCAGATTCCCATGGTCAGAATAGCCCTGGATGTTGAAGTGGAGTAATTCTAAAAGGGAGAGTCTGATGGAMAATTTGTGCCATCCATCAGGGAAAATCCCATGAAAAACCTTCGTCATAGATCATCGTGGGTCTCATTTAAATGAGGCTAATAGATGAGGTGATATTAGCATGACATGTCATGCTGATAAGGACCACTACTGTTTATAGAAGTAACACATGTCATCCTATGATTTGAAGGAAGGACCAAGGGGGAATATCTTTTAGAGCGTACCTTGGGATAGGTGTTCTCAAACCTAAACCATTGGACCCATGGAATGGAGAAATATTGACTGTCCATTAGAGCAAGTTGGTCAAAGTGATTGCGGATACTGGGAAGGGTTTGAATTCAGTGAGAATACCCAATACTTAAGCTAGACCTTTCATCGAAGGGAGGTCGTGATGAATACCAGCTGTTGGTTTGTCACGGGCCTTACCATTTCCTTGGTGAATTTGACAATGAGAGGTGACGTCAGGATGATGGAGGTGCTAGATTGGCAGCTAGCGTGGCACATGAAGGACAAGTTTCCTCACAAGAACAGACAAGCCAAGTGCATCCGTGACGATGTGCATGCCATGTCAAGCCCATGTGTTAATCGATGGTCATGCCACATGTTGTGACTTTGGGTTGAGTGAGGGGATGGCTGAGACCCGATTTGAGTGCCATGTGTCTCTCCAACTCGGAAATTGACGTGGTTTGGGGATGAAAGGTGTCATCTTGGGAGTGGCCCTAAATTAAGGGTCACGCTAGAAAGGGGTTGGGAAACCATATGCACTCGCCCCAAATCCTGGATGTTAGATCTCTAGTGAGGAGATCCTATCCATCCATCATAAGGAGACTTTTAGAGTGAACAACGAAGATACATTCCAATGGAGGGACT
>JASDQU010309362.1:6298-38722 GCA_032191745.1 Picea mariana
AATGTGACGCATCAGGGGTGGGGATTGGAGCAGTTTTGATGCAAGGAGGCCATCCCATTGTGTTTGAGAGAAGGAAGCTCAATGAGTAGGAGAGACTATACTCTATTTAAGACAAGGAAATGTTAGCAATAATGCACACCTTAACCAAATTCAGGCAGTATTCGGTAGGTAGCAGAATTGTAGTGAAGACTTATCATAATAGTCTCAAGTATTTCCTGGATCAGAAAGATGTTAGTGAGAGACAACATAAGTGGGTCTCGAAGATCCAAGCCTTTGACTTCGACATTGAGTATGTCAAAGGAAAGAGGAACGTCGTAGCAGATGCCTTGTCCAGGAGGCCACCAGGGTGTTTGATGATGGACATTTGCACAGATTAGAAAGCACATTTGTTGGTAGAATACTCCAAAAACAAATTTGCTTGTGAGGTGATGGATGGATAGGTGGTTGATGATAGATATCGGGTACTAGATGATGTCATTTTCAACAAGGACAAGATCTACTTGGTTCCGGGATCTACCTTGAAGGGGAAAATTATGAAGGTGTGTCATGATTCACCTGTAGTCGGGCATCAGGGGTACTTTAAAACGTACAGACAGATCAGGGAGAGATTGTCATGGAAGGATTGCAAGGATGTTGTACTGAAACAAATCCAGGAGTGCACGACTTGTCAGCATAACAAGTACAAGTAGACACACCCTGCAGGGTTACTTCATCGTCCACCCATTCCATAGCAAAAATGGGAGAGCATTTCTATGGGAGTCAGGGCAGGGACTGTATATTTGTGGTGGTTGACAGGTTGACCAAATTTGCACATTTCTTTGCCATACCCATAGACTACAAGGCCATACAAGTAGCAGAGTTATTTTTCAGAGAGGTATTCCAGTTGCATGACTTACCCAGGCAGATAGTTAGGGATAGAGATGGGAGCTTCATCAACACGTTTTGGCAGGAGATTTTTCGATTGGTGGGCACAGAGCTATCCATGAGTACCAACTACCACCCACATACATATGGATAGTCAGAGATTGTCAACAAATGGGGGGAGAGGTATCTGAGGAACTATGTAGGAGGGAAACAATGCACATGGGTGAGATGGTTGCACATGGGTGAGTATTGCTACAACACAACTTACCATATGTCTATCAAAATGTCACCATTTATAGCATTATATGGATACGATGCACCCTCTTTTGTGGAGACTGTGTTTGGGGATAGCAGGGTCCCAGGGGCCAAAGACTGGGTGGAGGAGAGCCAGAGGATTTTGCGGGCAGTGAAGGAAAACTTGTTGGCAGCTTAGAACCAACAAAATATCTATGCAGACAAGCATAGATTAGAGCACAGTTTCGAGGTAGGGGACTTGTTTTTTCTATAGTTACAAACATACATACAATCATCCTTGAAGAGGAGCGGAGCAGAGAAGATGAAGCCAAAATTTTATGGGCCATACATAGTCATCAGGAGGGTAGGCAAGGTGGCATACGAGCTAGAGATACCAGAGGGTAGCAAGATTCATAACGTTTTTCACGCTTCTTACCTTAAAAAGTTAGTGAGACAGCAGGTCAACATTTTAGAGGAGTTGCCACCCTTGGATGAGGAGGGCCAGTTGGAGCTAGTGTCAGAGTAGGTTCTCAAGCAAAGAGAGTGCAGGTTGAGGAGTAGGGTCATCAAAGATTGCTTGGTTATATGGAGGGGACTTCCAATGGAGGATGCCACATGGGAGGAAGAGCATATTTTGCAACACCCATAATTGATGTTGCTTGAGGACAAGCAATCTTGGGAAGGGAGGACTGTGATGTCCTGTTCCCAAGAGTAGGCAAACAGGGAGTGACTCAGTAGTCTATTTGTTCTCATAGATATAGTCAGACACAAACAGGGAACAAGAGGATAAATAAGGGTGATTTGGTGGCTAAACGATGAATTAAGCCAAAAATCATAAGAAAAGTCACTTAAGCCTAAGTAAACAGAGAAATATAATGAAAAGGTGTTAAGGGGGGACTTAATTAATTAATTACTAACCTTAGGAGGAAAAGCACCTTGCTTAAGTGATGTTAACGATGAATTAGATTGGGAAGAGTGTAAAGGGAGGAATTCGACCTAATTCCTCATTATGTTATGATTTGATGTTGAGATAGTTCCAGAGAAGGAGGAGAATGACCCCCTTGTTGTTTCATGGATTTCTGAAGGAAGCCTGTTATGAACCAAAATATTGAAAATCTCATAAATTATATAAGTACACACCATGTACATAATGTCAATTTGGAGCACAACTCCAATATAGATTAGTTACACAATAACTCCTTAAATAATAGGGGAACCCCTTCCAAATAACCCAATACCATTCATACTTCACAATTCACCTGTCAATAATGAATACATGATCTCTTATATTTAGCTATTCACACTTGGACATGAGGCCCCTTTATCACTAGGTCAACCCTATTACATATGTATTTACACATTACATGTACATTTAGGCCCATATATGCCCCCCATTGGGGTCATATCATATACATTTAGCCATATATATGACCCTCTTGGGTCATAACATATTACCCTACTTCAAAAATCTTTGTCCTAAAAGCTTTGCATTTAAAGGCTTAACATGTGATGAAACCAAGTAATATGACTTTCTTATGTTCCTGCTTTCTTCATTCCATTGTTGATGATCTATCCATCCAAAATCAATTATTTTCTGTCTTAATCCTTGGTGTCTAGTCGTTGAATAATTTTCTTTCTTTTGATTCCATGTATTTTTGTTGAAGCTTCTCCAATTTGTAGTCGTTGTTGGTCTTCGATAATAACTTGTTGAAGAGTATTTTGGTGATGCCTTGTTCCATGAATATTGGCAAGTATTCCATCTTCTTCCTTTATAATGTTGATATCATCCTTCTTGTCTCCTTGACATGTTTCTTAGTAATGAGGGTGTCAATATTGTTTCACATTTGATGGTCTTCCTTCACTTTGCACATGCATTTCATCTATCTTATTTTCAGTGACAATGGAATCCTTGATCATATTTTCTTGGTCTTTGATTACTCTAGCCTTTGATATAATACCATCATATTTGGCATGCACATCCTCTAGATGGAGTTCAACTTCTTCAAGTATCTTCTGTTGACCTTCTTGAATCTTGTTTTCTTTCTCCTTTTGAATCTGCAATGTGATCCCATCTAACAAACTTTGACGTCCTTCTTCAATTCTGGCTTGTATTTCTGATTTTACCTCATCATTATTTAATGATTCCTCAACCTTCATGCAAATTTCATCTTCCAGTCTTTTCGTAGATTCTTCATCCAAGATCCTTCTTTCTTCTTGATTTTGACAATTCTTCTTTTTTTCTTTCAATATCTTGACATCATCCAATAGTTTTTTTATTATGGTTTCATAATCTACATATCTCTTCATCTTTCTTTTTCAAATCTTCCCTTGACTCGTCATTTTCCCACTTTGATTTACTATTATTTTCTTGCTTTAAGTTCTTAACCTCCTTAATGAGTGATTCATTAAGGGATCGTATTTTAGATAGCTTCTCGCCCTTCTTCTTAATCTCTTCCTTTGCTTCTTTTAATTCATATTGAATTCTATACAATTCCTTCATTTTTGTATCCCTAATCCATTTATCTGAGAAGAGTTTTTCAAATTCTTCCCATGTGCAGTGCCATCTAGTATTTTGATCAACACTCATCACCACTTCCAATCTACATCAAAAGAATAATCTTTTGCCTTCCTAGGAGTCATATTATATTCTTTTACCAACCTCAACCATTCCATAGGATTTATTTCATCTTTATCTTCATCTCCTGTAAATTTAGGTATTTTCATTGATTCTTAATTGAGGTCTAACCCAAATCCTTGACTTCCAACCTCCGTATATTAAGGATAAATGTCTCAAATAGTTATAATACGTGTTCCAATATGCTCTTCTATGTTTTATCTTTTCAATGGATTTTGAATCAGCTAATCGAACATTCCAATCAAAAGTTACGACAGTTTTAAGTGAACATACCTTTGAAACCCTGATTTGGAGTATGTCCTTCTGGTTGACCTTACTTATGATGCATCTCTACAATTTTGGCCCTTATTAGTCTGAACTTGTGACCTGCAATACTATGAAATTTCTTCTCTATAATGCTATAGGCTGACCAAAATTTGATGTGCCAAGTGGAAGTTATGGTAACTTCCCCACACCATGCTGATTTTTTACCTTTCCAGGAGAGAGAACTTGTACATCGTGCCCTGTGCACAATAATTGATATAAAATTATGAAAATTGTACCCGCAATACTATGTCATGTCCAATGTTCAATGAAACTGGTTTCACTCAATTTGGATTATTTATGAAGAAGTTATGGTTGTTTTTCCCAGAACACCTTTTTGAGACTAGTCAATAGGACTAGTCAGCTACTCTATCTTGCACAGGGTGTATATACAAAAGTAGGATGACCCAGAAGCTTAGATTTTTATAAAATATACCTTGATAATTTCTGTGATTATTCTCCATATTTTAGGGTCTGAAATGTTACAGAAAAAGTTTTATAGCGAAAATTTTGCGATGACTAAATTCAGGATGATTCCCAAACCCTATCTTACACAGGCTATATATCAGAAAGTATAAGGCCTCATGCACTGAAATTTGAACCCCGCATACCTTGCTTCGTCTACTAAATATCCTCCAAGGGGTTTCTTTTGAAACATTGTAGAAAAAAATTTATAGCAAAAATTCTAAGGTGTCTCAAATGGAGTAGCGAACCCCAAAGTCCTTGAGCTCTGATACCAAATGTTATGAACCAAAATGTTGAAAATATCATAAATTACAGAAGTACACACCATGTACAGAATGTCAACGTGGAGCACAACTCCAATATAGTAACTTACACAATAACTCCTTAAAGAATAGGGGAACCCCCTCCAAATAACCCAATACCATTCATACTTCACAATTCACCTATCAATAATGAATGCATGATCTCTTATATATAGCTATTCACACTTGCACATGAGGCCCCTTTATCACTAGGATGACCCTATTACATATGTATTTACACATTACATGTACATTTAGGCCCATATATGCCCCCCCTTGGGGTCATGTCATATACATTTAGCCATATATATGCCCATCTTGGGTCATA
The DNA here is from genome assembly GCA_032191745.1 of Picea mariana. Classification (NCBI taxonomy): domain Eukaryota; kingdom Viridiplantae; phylum Streptophyta; class Pinopsida; order Pinales; family Pinaceae; genus Picea; species Picea mariana. The sequence continues at coordinate 11,430 of JASDQU010309362.1, forward strand.
ACAAAATCACCACCATTGATCGGTTTCAGTGTTGAGAGACACACCCTAGTCTATCGGAGATACCATCCAGGTATTTCACCATGCTATTCAAGAGATCCAATTACAGTGATTGCACATCTCAGCCAGTGAGGGCGCAAGGGTTAGAGAGAGGGTTTGTCTGGCCGCACGAGACAAAGGAGTATCTTGCAGATTCCTTTTGACCCAATTGAGAGCTAGCCAGGGCACATCTTTTGAGCCACCATCCATCAGTTCCTAATAGTGGAATATCCCAGAGAAGAGAAAACATCCAGATAGTGCGCAACTCTTGAGGAAGCACATTTGGGGTTCCAGGGGGTATTCCGAAGCAGATCCAAGGAAACCCTTTTGACCCATTACAAAGGAGGTCAGGATGATCGTTTTGAAACATATATCGTTATATTCTGCTGGTGGGATCACTAGGGCACACTCACACAGCCCAAGAGGTGTGCAAACCCCCAGGGGGTGACATCTGGAGCTTCGGAGATTGAATCTTCATTCCGACAGTTACCAGGATCACCCTAGAGGTGAAGGTGCTCCTTTTGGGATAGTTTCCAGTCTGTTCTGATGAGTATAGCCATCAGGGCAAGTTTTCCAGTATTTGCAACAATTGTCATGAACTTCCAGACTGTGTTTTGTCAATCTATCCGTGCATGCACAGATCAACCTTCATCTTCTGATCACAAATATTTCTTGTTAGTTTCTTTGTATTCCAATGACGATCCATGGGATCTAACTGATGACTAGTTTATCTGCTACCATCATATTATTGTATTTCTTACTTTTTCCTCATAATACATATTAGTGCATTGTGTTGTCCTTTCTTTCGCATGCATCATATATATTGTTAAAACACTAAATGAATGAAACACACATGTGAAAATCACCAAGCATGTTCACGCATTAACTCAAACGCATCCATAAACTCTAGAGTATCAGATCCGAGTGATAAAACAATAGTTCAACAATAGATATCCAGATCAGCTAGATCAGGGATATTTCAATGTTTGGGTGATGGAATCCACAAGCCAAAGTCGGTGAAGGCTAAACCCTACCTTTCCCTGTACAAGGTGGCTTATATAAGAAATATAATTAATCATGTGATATTTTATTTAATTGTGATCAAATTAACATAATTGAGTATAATAACCCTTTATTGCAATTTATTATATTATAATTCAAGATAACTCATTGTATTTATATCACGTTGTAATACAAGTGGGTCCCCTTCGAGACTCCGGAACTCCGTGTTAATTGAGAAGGAAGAGTTGCGTGGAAGAGTCGAAGGTGTGGACTCGAATATCCTTCCTTCATTCCAATATTCAATATTAAATGTAATATTAGAGATTATTTAAACCTAGGTGGGATTTTCGAGGGGTGTAATATAATATATTATATTATACTGAGATTTATTAAATTGGATACACGTGAAATAAGCTAGCTCTTTTAAATATTAAATAGTGTAGTAATGTGTGCAAGTGGGGTCACTTTGGGGCTTCGGGGCTTCGGGAGATTTGAGTGTAAAGGATGTGTTGGGGAGTCGAATGAGTTGACCCGGAGAGCTCTCCCTCTCTCTCTCTCTCATTTCAAACATTAAATATAACATTAGGGAACTTTATAAACTTGGACGCATTTTCCAAAAAGGTGTAATATAATATATATGTTAAATGAGTCTACCATGGTATTTGCACGTGATAAAGTACCAATCCTTGTCCCTTTTAATTTAATTTAATTTAATAATAATAATCTATTTTTAAGGTCAAGACCAAGCCACACCAAATTGGTGTATGAGGCCCCCTTGTTTGTGGGACAAGGGACCCCCTCCGCCCAACGATTTGACTGGTAAAGTATACAGAGGTATACATAGCCTACCCCCCTCTGGATTTGAACTTGTGACCTCTTAATGCACAATAACGTGTTAATGTGGACCCTTCTAGACTTCTGGATGTTTGGGGTATTAGAATGAATAAGCAAAGAAGGGTCAAAGGCCCGAACTCACCCTTTCTTGATCCAATGGTTGCACAAATATCGATATAAGCATTTAATATAATTAATTATACTATAAATTAATATAATTAATTATATTTGCATCACTTTACAATATGAGTGGGACCCTCTCGGGGACTCCGACATTCAAGAGATTTGGGTATATTTATAAAAGCATGATGAGGGATTTTCGTCGAAGTCCGGAGGCTTAGGTATTAATGGATGTTGATAATCCCAAGTGCTCATTTGATATATTTTATCATATTATAATATAATTAAATAGAATTATATTATAATATAATTAATAAAAGAACAAATTTGTAATAATAAATATCAAGTTGAATATAGTTAATCATTTTCCCTAGTAAATAAATAAATATGCATCTTTTTATATGTATATGTGAAATTACGTGAAAATTCAGTATCGAGTTGTGTGCCGGGGAGGGATTGAATTATACACCTTAATTAAGGTTAATCAACTTAAGTATATTATGGAGAAATTAACCTCATTGTGTTATAATTAATTACTCATAACTATCATATGAGTAACTAATTGAATTACTGTTAAACTACTTCTGGGGGGGGAGAGAAAGTAAAACTTCAGTAATTACTGGGCCATGAGTATTAGGCTAAGAAAAAATTAATTACTTGATAATTAGTTTGTGGAGAATAATTATTATTAATGAGGTTTAAGTAATTTATTACCAAAGAATGGTATTCTATGAAATACTAATTAAGTACTTTAATTGGACTATAGGAGAGGGACAAATGTCTTTTTCTAGTTGAGCAAGCCTAAGCGTCCTACGATGACATGGCGAATTGATGCTGACTAAGAACATCGGTGTGATGGCGCATGTTAATCTTCAATGGGTTGACGAGTTGAGTGGGGTCCAATAGGATTGGTGATCCTTAGGTGTCGAATGGATCCTAACCGTATGTTGGGAGATCTTGCATGCATCGAGAGAAAGGGAATATTCCTCGATTCCATATTCGTTGGAGGTAAGCGAAGAGTGCATTGGGAGAAGGCCCGAGTTACGATGGATGTAGGCCTACGTGGAACGAAGTTCCACTGTGGCAGGCTAGGCTAGTGCCACATCAAGACCAGGGTGTCGCCACATCAGTCGGTGTGGATAGTGAGAAGTCACGAGGATGCCACATGGCAGTAAGAGAGATGTTGCCTATGTAAACCCGAGAACTTTGGAAGGTCATAAACCTCGTTCCAGAGCTCAGTTCTAAGCGAACTTATTGTCGTTGGAAAAATATTAATGAGCATAAGATGATGGAGTTGTGATAGAGGAGATTTGAGATGATTGCAAAAAACAAAAAAATTATACCCCATCCCTTAAAAAGGTACTTAGGGGTTGGGTGTGTGGCACTTTGGCATCTAAAGACTAAAATCATCTCTATTCTAGTTGGAACTTATCTATTCCCTGATACGATGTACTCTTCCATGACATTAAATCCATCACATAGCTCACACCTACATAAATATCCTACCATCATATTGCTGTATGCACTATTTTATGTGTCACTTAATGGAAGCTTCCCAAAGAAGCCTAGATACCTCGTGTTTGTAAATCTCCACTTGAATCCATGTGTGATGAGCATTGTCGATTCTTGTCAATGTAGGAATTGGCATCGCATCTAGTTTACATACTTCATGTTTTTGAATCCGACTCTCACCATAATGGCATTTGCTTTGTTATCTTTGCCTTCAACACTCACCATAATGTTATTTCCTTTGTTGTCTTTGCTTCCACTCTTGGCTCTGTAAACAACCAAAACAATTAGTCATAGGTTATGGGTGTATATTGCAATGACATTGGGAGCTTATTAGTAAGATTAATTACAAATGAGTTATTGAATGTCAATTTTGAAGAGTAAACAATAGACATTGAACAACCCCATGGAAATCATGTCATCTCTCTTTTTTCATGTTCATGTATTCCATCTCACCAATAGTATTGAACATGTTGATCCATGGTTATTTTATTGCATTCACAATGTTATGTGTTTGCCTCTTAAAATTCATGACATGGTTATATCTTTGGTATCTAATATGATTATTATTTTTGCACATTGTTGAGCCTCTCAACCACTTAGTATGGATTTTGAAAACTTGGAATTAAGGCACACAAGGGTTTTTGGCGGGAGCACAAAGAATATCCTATGTGGTGGTACCAATGGCTCGAATAATACATGGAATAATGAGAAATGGGGGCGTGAGCTCAATGAACAGTCACACAAAGAACCAGAGGCCCAAGAGTTAGGGTTTTGTTTTCTTACTCAACTCGAAAACTATTCACATCTAAGTTTATACTAAGACTAGAAATGTGAGCGAGAAGGGTTGACACTATTTACGCAAAGACCAGAGGTGTGGAAGAAATATTGGAATCCACGAGGAAGAAACCCTACAAAATTGGAATGCAAACTGGAATGTGTCTATTCATTGGCAACTTATTTAGAGATGAGGCAAAAGATATATCTACTTGCATAAGAAGCATCCACGCATTCGGTAGAATATTGTGATCAGGTTTTGGTAGAGGAAGACATTACAATTCAAACCTTAACACCTATGCATGGAATAAGGAGAGAGTGAATGCTCGTGACAAACTAGTGTAGACTGGTAGGTAGATAGAGGGCATTTATGGAAAAACAGAGGCATAAGAAGCATCCACGCGTTCAGTAGAATGATATGATCGGGTTTTGGTAGAGGAAGACATTACAATTCAAACCTTGACGCCTATGCAGGGAATAATCAAAGAGTAAATGCTTGTGACAAACTAGTGTAGACTGGTAGGTAGAGAGAGGACGTTTCTGGACACACAGAGGCTGCTTAGATGTTGTGGATGACTACATAGCATATTCCAGGCCTAAAAATTATAGGCTCGGATACCACTACTGGACACATGATAATATAGATAAGCGTGAATTGCATTAATTCATCAATGTGATATATGTATAAGTACATTGATGTGACCCTTGGATTCGTATTCCAAGAGGTCTCTTGGACTCCCTACAACAGTTACTTCTTGTGACGTTTCATATTCCTTCGTCAAGTAACCCTAAGCGGATTACGTTTCTAAAAAATGAGAACAAAACAAATAATTAAGAATTGAATGTAAATCTCTCAACAATCCACCAATATTGTACAAGTTTGGCCAAGCTCATCATAGAGATAATGCATAGTTTTTCTTTGTTTCACATAAAACTATTTACTAATTATGTCTGGGATTAAAAACTCTATTAAGCTTGGTGAAATTCTCTAACTTGTGTGTTCTTTATCAAGTTTAGATACAAACTTGCACAAAATGAACAGTGTCAACATCACAAAACCTAAAATTGGGATTCCAACAATAAGGATTGTGATTCTGTTCATTCAATTTATAGCACCATCAAATCCTCACTCCTTTGTTCTCTAAAATTATAATTCCCTTTTTCTTGATTCCATGCATCTTTATCCATCACACTCTTTCACTTTCTTCTTCTTGTTTCTAACAACATTGACATCAGTGTGATGATACTTTGCAAATATTTTGAGAATTCCCCATAGCCCTCTTTCTCACTTCCTCATCCCAAGCCCAAGATCAAGGAGACACAACCTGTGTAGCATTAATGCTTGGAACAACATTTTTGAAGCTGCATGAGATTCTTAAGAAAGTTAGGGAGAAGGTAACATGATTATTATTATCATCAAACTTATGCATTAGGAATTATGCTCTAACATCCCACACTTTCATGCATTTTCACATGCTCTAACATCCTATAGCTCTCTTTCTCGTTGCCTCGTCCCAAGCCCAATATCAAGGAGACATAAGCTTTGTAGAATTAATGCTTGGAACAACATTTTTAAAAATAGGTGGGATTCTTAAGAAAGCTAAGGAGAAGGTAACATAATTATTATTGTCTTCAAACTTATGCATGAATGATTATGCTCTAACATTATAGTCTTTCATGCATTTTCACATGGTTTGAGAGATAAAGTGAACAATCAATATAATCAATAAAAATAACATACTTGGTGGGCTTGATGAGTAATTTCCTTTAGTTTTGTGTTTCTATGGATCTTGGGAAGCTCCAAATCATAAACATGTTAACCTAAATAATAAGCAATGGATGTAGTCATGCTTGGTCGTCATGTTCCTAGAGGCCTATAAGGCAAGTAGGGTCTCTTCATTGCCATGATAACATTTTGATAGAATTATCACCCTTCAACAAAGGCCTCAAGATCCACTACAATTTGTTCTTTTCTAATGAGATCTAGAATGAAGATGACTCACATGGTTACGCAAGATTGGGGTATGCTCAAAATATGAATATAATATGTAGTGCTTATGCATCATATGGATACATTCATTGCATCTATGGGTGTTCATAGAAAAGTTTGATTTTGTGATTGTGTCTAAAGTTTTATATTGTCATTTTTAACACTTTGAAATTCCTCCAAAGACAATGTGGCTCAATGGTTATGAATTTTCATCATTGTTACTATATATATAACCCATCAAAAGGTTATATTTGAAATTACAAAGCATGCTTATCGTTACTTTTTTTTTTTTAAATTTCAAACTATCTATCCGATGGTTCGTTAAATTTTACATTTTAAATAATTGGAAGGACAATATTTGTTTAGAATGTTTTTTCGAAGTGTGTACCTAGTTTACTCTTGTCAATTGAAGTACAACTACTTTTTCAACTTTTCATCATGGAGGGGTTGAGTGAACATATACCTTTTAACTTGAAATTAAGAGTAGCCCTTAAAATTTGATCACTGGATACAACATGTGCATTGAAGCCTAGTAAAGCATGAATACAACTATGGTACAAATAAACAACATTTACGTTGAAACCCTACACAATCTTCTATAATAAGTGTAATTTAATTAGGTTCATCATATTGGCTCCGCTGGTATCTCAAGGGTCAACCTGGTCAGCCTTAGTAGGATAATGCAACAAATTGGTAGGGAAATTTAGAAATTTATTTGGTAGGGGGGAGAGACAAACACCGATAATTTTCATTTGATTGACTGGAGCACAATTCGAGTGCTTGTTGAAAAAGGAAGACTTGGTATTAAGGATTATGAAATGATGAATATAGCTTTGGGTGCAAAATCATTTGGAGGCTAGTAATAGGAGGTCAAAAATGGTGGAAAATTTCCCTCTACAAAAAATACTTCCAAACATCTAGAGAGAGATATGGATTAACAACCTTTGGAAGATGAAGGGTCCTCAGAATGGGAATTAGATAAAGTTACGACCCATGTCATCTAGGATCACATTTCTTAGGTTCCTAGAAATGGGAAATCTATTGGAATCTAGGACGGCAAAATCATGGGTATTCTCCTCTATCATCCCATCATGAATTAACTAATATCAAAGTTCGGTTGACAGAGACAGGAATAAACTCTCTATTCACCTTGTCAAGATGGCCCCGAGACTCTGGCTCTTGGAAAGGATCAAAAGACCTCTCCCTAGAGACACCACTTTTGGGTCAACTTCACTCATTATTTCTCCTCTTACAAGGGGTGGCCCCACTCGGTCTCTCCTTGCAAGATTGCAAGGGAAGGGGGCCAAAAGGTGGATCATATTCTGTTGAAGATGGTTGTTCTCTTCAACTGGAGGATCTTCCCCAACCGCCTAGATCAATTCTCTATAAGCATATTTAGAATGGAGACACTCTATGAAAAGTAAATATCTTATGTTTGATTATGACTAATGGAAAGTTGTTTATAATAGATAGTGGGGCATCCAAGACCCATCTAGATGTTCTCTTTATCTCTCAGTTGAAGAAACATCCAAGAATCCTTTTTCATAATGCAACTTTTATGTGATGACTTGACAACTCTCTCTTTCTGAGTTGGGACATTCTATAGCTCACCCCTCAAGTTGGAAGGATATTCTCATAACCTAACACCACTCGTATCCCAGGTCCTTCCTAAACAAATATCTTATTAAGAGTACTTGTATGGATTTGCCAATGTTCTTGTATTAGAAATCATGGTTATCTAGAAACATGAGCATTTTAAAACATGATTGCCCCTCTGCAAGGTCATAGCCCAATCCTGGAGACTTCTATCTAAAACATTCATTCCCAAAGAGGTAAATGAGAATCTGGTTGCAGTCTTGGAAGTAGAAGAAAGGCTACTGACGAGACACATTTTATTTGTGAAAATCCTTCAATTCAAACATACATTTAGTAGACCTCAAATGGCCTCACCATGGAAGAGGAAGAATTTCAAAAGTGGAGAGCTCAACAAAAACAATATATTCTCTTCTTCATAATGCCTTGAAAGGCAATATCGGGGTGGCAAGTGCGGGGTGGTGGTGGGGGGTGTTGTTTACAACCCCAAAGGAAAATGTGAACTAACCTATGCCTAGTGTCCAAGTGAATCCAATAATAATCAAGCATAATCCCTCACTTTATATCAAGGTCTGGAATTTCTCAAATTGATGGCATTGCAAAAGCTCATTGCAATTGGATGTTATTCAATTATCATTCGATAAGTGTGAAGCTCAACATCATTTCAAAACTCGAGTCTTTCCATATTGATCTTTCAAATGAAAATAACATTAAGGAAATTTGGTTCAATAGAGTTCATCTAGGTTCTTAGATCCTTAAACACTTTGGTCCATAATATGCAAACATAGGAGTGTCATTATTGCAATGAATGTTAAGTAAAAGTGGGGGAGGGGGCTCCTTCCTTGGCCTACCTTCCACGCAATTTACCAACTCAAACTTTAGAGTTAGCATGCAAATGGACTGCAAGGAAAAGTGGCATGATTCATTAATTCAGATGAGAAGGGCCTTCAGTCTACTCCCTCCCCCCGTACTCTCCACACACTCCTCCTTTTTTAACTAGTAGACCAAATTAAACTCCGATGGGATGGAGTTGTTTGACAAATGTGGGATTTTATTAGTATTCCGTAGCACTTGTTTCTCACTCGAACTAGTATCTTTTTCTTTTCCCATGGGTTTCATTGAGGCTTGATGTTCCAGACTCCCCTTTTTTGTGAATATTGAGACAGTTTCTCTTTGGGCTCAAGCGGTGTGCAATTCATGTTTGTTTCGGCTCTAGTCATGTTTCTATCATAGAGGGGCATCACCATATTAGTCATCAATGCCTTGGAAAATAGTTGATCTTTGAGGAATTCAACAAAGGCTTTCATGTCAATTAGACGATCTCCAAGTAGCAATTTTACACCTAAATAATAGAGTGTCTTCTCAGCTTACAGATTAACAAGTCAGGAATGAATAACTGGAGGCAAGGGTGGCCATTCAAGGTAAGCAAAATGAGAATCTCATTGCTAACTACAACATGAAATATCAATTGATTTTGAGTTTAGTAAGGAATTCTCGTTCAACGATATTTCTTCCTAAAGTCTCTACTAGGTTTGTCAAAGCAGCTACTTATGAGGTAGATATAATTCAACAGAACCAAGGGGAGATGGATTATGAGAATCCATATATGAAGCCCAATGTAGATGCTTGAAAAAAATTCTATTGTGGGCATGCTTTCCATTAAAAATCCAGGTTTTTTTGTTTCGTAGGATAGTACCCTTTCTAGGCTAGTATATTAGACTATATGGTTTCAATATTTTTAGTTTTGTGGAAAAATATGTTATAACAACTTGACTCGTTGGTGAACTCTTCAAAATTTTGGGAATTTTTGAATCCCTAGTTTTAAAGTTTTTCTATCTAAATTGTATTATCATGTTGTACGGTGCAGTAGCAACATTACCTTGCTAAAAAAATATTTGTCTTAATTACTAATAATAAGATTAGTGGGTAACACTATCAGATGTAAAATATGGAGTGTTGGTGACTATGAAATTTGTTTTGTTAATAATTAAGGAATTTCATCCGACATGGTGATTGATTAAGAGTTTGTGTATAGAATACACAAGTACTTGTAGGGATTACACATCAATAATAGTAGAAGCTACACAGGGAATACCATGGTATCTAAACACTTAAAAAACATGGAATGCAAAATAGTTGCATGAAATCTTCTACATTAATCTCCATATAGAGTTAAATTTGTCATGAATTGTAAGTATGCCTATAAACCATAAGTACATCCATGAGGAGACCACACAGTGTCAAGAGCAAGAAACCAATAAACCTACAATTCGCAAGACAGTGGACAAGGATTAGATTCTTAGTTACAATTTTCTAGGGTGGTTAGTCCTTGACTATTTACATTCAATGGTACAACTAAAATAGAACATGATTTCCAAAGCTATTGTGAACTGTCGACAAAGTATACTACATGTTTAGTACATTTGGCTTACTTGTTTAGTTAGGAAGGCCTCTCAAGAGGTTGTGAACTATTAGGGACCTACCCTAACCTTCCTACTTCGGGGTACATGTGAGTTAGTCAATTAATGTATGCGGCCATTCCTTTTGTATAAGGCCCATTAGGTAGTCGGTGTGTGGCTACTCAATGGAAAATGGTCTTCTTTATTAAATAAGGCCCACTAAGTGGGTGGTACTCATTATTGATGGAACCACAAGTACTCTAGGTTTTGCCAGCAAGAAACTATTTAAAAATGTAGAAGGCTATGTATTATTTGGTCAATTATTTCTCATTGTATTTTAGCTTTGCTCATTTGGAGGTTTTTCCCACAAAGAGGGTTGTGAACATTGCTCTCTTTATGGATTACCAATATAAGGGCTTATATTTTTCATATTCAATACTCCTACTTCCCCTATTTTACTTTATGTAGTCTATATTTCTTTGGATATTGCTCATAATTTAGTATGTATGTTGATTAAGTACACTACAAGTAGTATCAAATCTCTTTCTCGTGCTAGGGCATGCCTAATTTTTAGCAATAGAGATGTGTTATGATGTCTTTAAATACAATGATGTGTCATTCAACAGGTAAAATTGTGGTCATAAGCATGCATGCAAGGAATACTAGTGGAATACAAGTGGAGTCACCTGGTTGGACACAATTATACGCCTATATTGGTACCTAGTGACTAGTACTGCATTAAACATAATTTGTATATAGATTTTCTCTTTCACATTCCTTTAGGTATATAGGAAGCCCCTTGAGCGCACATTGAACCCTCCTTGCAGTCGTTTTGTTGCTATAATGCATCAAGCATAGCACTCGAGGAGATGACTAACCCAATTTGTATTGAGAACAAAATGAAGATAGTAATACAAGTGGAATAACACATAGATAACGCAGAGGGCACAATGATACAATGAACTATTGCATGAAATAGTGATAATAATACAATATGAAAAGAAAGATACACTATAGAGAATGGTAGTACCTTATCTTTGAAGAGAGATGTGTCAACTACACTAATTTGCAAGAGGCTAAAACTACCTTTCAACATAAAGTATAAAACCCTAAGATCTAAAACCCCAACCCTGAGAGATGAGGTAGTAAAAAGGAATGTGATCCCTAGGGAGCCTAGTTGATATGTCAACTTCCTAACACTACAAATTACACATAAATATCTAGTTGGGGTGTTTCTTGGAACGTTACCATGCTTATTCTAATCTCTATATGTTTGTTTGGCCCAACAATCAAAGATTTTAGGTTATGTTAAATGCACAAAACACATGTGAAGTGCCTGAAAAATGAGTCGAAAGTTCAAAACCTATAAAATTGTTGTAGAATTACCAAGGTGTAACATCATTTCCAAGGGGGGAGGTCACCTAGATTAAAGAGGTAATTATTGATGTATATGTAACCAGAAACCATAAGGAGAGAGTGATGTAGTCGATAAGTAATGGACTGATAACTAGTACACAATGATCCATATGTTGAGGGTTGTGTTGTTTAGAGGCCCCTAAAATCTTCCATGGGGACCAATAATGAGTTGGCCCATGTAGATTCAAAATACTAGATCCCCTATCCTTCTTTTCCTCATATCCATGAAAGCAAAGGATTTAATTCCCATTTCGAAAGAAATGGTCTCCATTGTGTCTAGTTGCTCCATCAAATGAGAAAACTTTTGTTGAAATTGATTCCCATTGAAGAAGTTGCTCTACCTTGACAACCCAATAGAGCTATGTGTTTTATTAGTGAGTTCCTTCATCTCAGTTTCTATGATTGATCTTTCAGCGAGGGGCTTATATCCCACTCATTTCACCAACATGGATCCTCTAGAGAAATAAAAGTCATTTTCTATTCTCGGTGTAATTCTAAGTGCAATCCTTCTCAACTTCAAATCATCAACAAGCATATAAAACTCTATTAATTCCAAATATATGGATTCATTTAGATTGTTAGATACAACAAGGCAAAACACCCTTTATGGGAATGCCCATCCTTGTAGGCTTAATAGTCCAACGAATATATCAACAAAATATTACTAGAGTGACATATGTGTTAATCAACGAACCAAACAAATAAACAATGAGTGTAGAAGAAGCACGATGCCTTAATATCTATGTTTGGGTGTTGCAGCATGGTACTGGAACTAACATATTATAAATACCCAACAAATAAGCAATTTCAAGGATGGTTGTAGAATGTGGTTAAACAATGAACCAATGATAGCTCAAATAATTTCCAATGCTTAGGCAATCAATTAAACCAATGAACATAGATAGGAATTAATTGTATCTTTACGATTGTTCTTGTGATTTATAGAGAATGCAAGAACATATTAAAAGTAGATCTAAAACAAGCTTACACGACAATTAAAAGCCATGAGACAACCAAGCTTTTTGACCCTAAAAACCCAAATGGGAAAACCATCATTCGATGGTATTTAATTCTTGTTCAATAAATTTATTACAAAGTATTATATATGCACTCTAAAATGAGACCTTGATGCATTCTTTCTCGTTAACAATATTTGTAGATTCTATGGCTAATGGACAATGTTCTACTCATGTGTGTACATGCTCAATGACTCCTTCATCATCCAATCTTTAAGCATATTGCCTCTTTGAGCCCTCTTCTTCTGCTACTGCCCTTATTCTTCCCAACCTTCATTTCTCCCTTATTTTGTTGGCTCCCTTCATCAAGCAAGGCCCTCCTCTTTTATAGATATGTTGTGGAACACCCACCATCAAGGTGATTCCTTTCACCTTCTTGAGGCCTTTTGGTCTTTTGTCTTCAAGTTGTTTGTTAATTTCAAGCTTTGTTAAAATTTAATTTACAAAGTTTGGATGAGGAAATATTTTGGATTAGTGATTTGGTCAAGTGTAACCTGCTGAATATAGTCAGGGTTGAGTTCAACAGGGGTCAAGTTCTCTACCACTTCTAAGGTATCCAATAGAGATGGAAAATAAGTTCAAAACAACTCCACATTAGATATAGGGTGTAAGACAATGAACGAAGGAATGGTTAATTCGAAAGCATTCACACTCACAACCTTGGTGGTGGCATAAGGCCCATATGAGAGGGGTCCAAGCTTCATGTGGGAGCCTATGATTCACTCTTTTTGCAAGCATAAGCATACCTTATCACAAACATAAACTTGTGTGGAACCTAATGTTGATCGCATCACTACTTGTAGTCAGCATTGACTTTCTACAAAATATCACGAACTAGTTGTTCCATGAGTTGGATCCATTCAACAAATTTGGTATCTTCATATGCATTTATTTAGGCATGGGAGTACTCTTCCTATGTAGATGCAATAGACATAGCTACATTAATTGGGGCCAATTGTTGAAACCCTAGGCACACTTGAAAAGGTTTGTGAAAGGCTCTATTGTATCTATGTTGAACACAATGAAGTATTTCATCCCACATGGATGCTTGCTTAGAGTTGTAGATTCCAAATATATGCATAATCATCATGTTGAATCCCTTTGTTTTTCCATTGGTTAGGGGGTGGAAGGCAATTGATTTGGTCATCTTGTTGTCCATCATTGACCACAAGCTAGACCATAACACACAGACAAACTTCTTGTCCCTATCTAAAACAATGGTCCATGGTAGCCCAAAATGAACCCAAAAATGCTCAAAGAAGAGCATAGTAGTGACTTCCACCATGAAACTCTTTTTTTATGGTGCCAAAATGGCCATCTTACAGAAACGATTAACAATCACAAATACACAATTGTTATCGTGATTAGTCGAGGGTAGGTCTGACATATAATCCATGGGGACCGACTTCAAAAGTTTTTTCCATGGTAGGTAGAGGAGTGTATAACCATTGCTTCTTGATGGTAGGTTTAGTATTAACATAGGTGATGCAAGATCTGATATACAAGTTGACATCATGTTGAAGCTTTGGCCAGTAGAAGTACTTATGTGGTGCTATCATATTCTTCTCCGCACCAAAGTGCCATACCACCCGACTGTAATGTGCCTCCCAAATATGCTTCTCATGCTTTCTTGAAGGCGCTGAAAGATGGATAAGATGTCATAGAATTTCATCCTAGAGATGGAAGTCTGGAACTAGTTTATCTACACCTAGTGTCTAACATGTATCAATGAAGTCGAGATCATTGTCATATAATTGGGGCCATATGGAAGTCCAATGTATACAATAATTAAATAATGTAGTTGGTTCCACAATTGAAGGTTGGTTGAGGCAGTCTGCTACTTGGTTTGTGCTACCCTTCTTATACTTGATGTTCAAGTGGAATTGTTGGAGGTATGTGGAACACTTTTTATGAGGCAGTTCTGTAACTTTCCTTGCATCTGTATGAATTTCAAGAGTTTGTGGTCAGTGTGAATGACCATTTCCTTTTTGAGAATATAATGTTTCCATTTTTGAAATGCCTATACATTGGAGTACATCTCCTTGTCATAAGTCAGGTACTTTAAAACCACATTAGAGAGTGTGTTGATGTCTATCTTGAGTGAGAAATGCATCAAGAACATAATTTGAAGCATCTACCTCACTCTCAAATAATTGTTTCAAGTATGGAAAATGGGGATTTTGTGCCAAACATAGTCAACATTTCAGATCCTTGAATTATTTTTGTTGTGCCTCACCCAAACAAACTTGGTTTTGGCTTGACCCTTGGTCACTTGGCTCAAGGCCCAAGCTATATGATGGAAGCCCGACTTTAACCTGCAATAGAAGTTGGCAAGCCCTAAGAAGCCATAGAGCTCTACTAGTGTCTTAGAGGCTAGCTAATAGTGAATGAATTGGATCATGGTTGGATCCACATGCACACCACACTCATTCACGATGGATATCAGATACTAAATTCCTTGCATGCTAAATGAACACCTCTCTAGATTGGCATATAATGCGTGTTTCCATAGGGTGCTCAACACTTGTTGAATGTGCTTCTAATGCTCCTCCCAAGTTCTATTAAAAATGAGGATATCATTCATATGTGTATGACCATAGAGGAATCAGTGAATGACCACATGATATCATGCATCATTCTCATGAACATTAACAGGGCTAGACCGAAAAGCATGACCAACCACTTGAAGTAACCTTCTATATACTTGAAAGTTGTCTTCCACACATCAATTTTCTTGACTAGCACCTAGTGATAGGAAACATCCAAATTAATATTAGTAAAAACTTTGCACTCTTGAGTTGATCAAGAAGATCATTAATCCAAGGAATTGGATATCAATTCTTAACTGTGATTTTGTTCATGGCCTTGTAATAAACATAGAGTCACCATGCCCTATCCTTCTTTTGAACTAGCATAATCGGGCTCCCGCAAGGTGAGGAGCTTGGTCAAACATGGCCTTTTTGTATCAACTATTGAATTTGGCATTTGATCTCCTTTTTATCCACAAGAAAGTATCTGTATACTAGGTCATTTGGTAGGGGAGCATCATGTTTTAAATCAATTAAGTGCTTTACATGACAGTGCAAAGGCACCCATGTGGGAGAGACCCCGATAGAGGCCTTGGTGGTCATAATGATCTTCTCTTAATCTTCTAATCAAATCAGGAAGAGGAAAAATCTTCTAGTATGAGAGATTACCTTCCTACACTACTTAGTTATGATCAAGGAGGTTGTGGTAATCAAGGCTAGATCTGGTATCGTGTAGAGTTGACCTTTGGAAGTAACAAAGACATTGTAAGGCCTAAACTTGTAAATATCAAGATCCTTCCACATATATGTTTGTCCTAAAAAAAAACATAAACTTCAAGTAGGGAAACATCACATAGTACCTCATCTTTGAAAGGCTCGATGACGTAGTGTAGGCAACAATGTTAACTGGTGTGGATGTCTTGTGCCTAGCTCAATAAATCGATGGTGTGTGGATGGTGGTGTAGTGCCATTAATAACTTTAACTTATTAAAAATATCTCTTAAGATCAAGTGAGAGGAAGAGGTACTTGACTTCCTCAAACTCATTTGGTTCTTATAGTTGGACCTTGATAGTATCGATAGTAACGCTTAATTCCTCATCAATGATTAGTTTTCCCTTATCTGACATAGAATTAGAGTTTGGGCCAGAATAAGATTCCGAGGCTTTCAACTCGGTTGACAACAACCGTTTGGAATGACATCCTTTAGTGTTTTTCTAGGGACTTTTATAGAACTCACATGAACTTCCAGTGTCCTTCGACTTCTCGTTGTTGGTGCTCAAAATGGAAACCAAGCACAACAATAAAAAACACCATTATGGGGCTCTAGATGGGAAAAAATGAGGATAGAAACTTGGGATCTACTTAAATACCTAAACTTTCTAACTGTATCATTAGCTTTAGTAGTTAAACAAATTAGTGGAGTCTTTCCCCACTAATTGTCCAATTATGTGCATGTAAATTTTGAATTGTGCCTTAGGTTAGTCATTGATTTTCTTAAATGCTTACTTAAAATGCAAGCCTAGCTTTAAAACAACCATGTAAATTAAATTCTAATGCAGAGAATGTACTCATGATTATGAATAAAATATAAATTTAGTTTTCAAATAGTTTAAGCTACAATGTTAACAATTTGAATTAAAACGTTGTTGGAAAATGCAAAATTATATTACAAATACGATGTATAATGCATAATAAATTCTAAATGCAAAAGTGAATTAAAGTTAAAATCAAAACAAGGGAGGTTGAGGAGCAACAAGTCCCTGCCCAGAAGGTAGATGAATATAGTTGTAAAATACTGATAATTATGGATAATATTGACCAGAATATTGTGAAACCATGAGGACTATAATGCACTGTAGCCTTAACATTTCCACTCCCCGCTGCATATATGTACACGGAATTGAAGTTTTTGTTTATGTGCGCCTTTGCATATTGCATTCCAGTCTGCAGAGTTTCAAAAATGGCAGACAACGAGCAGTACTTGGCAACAATGGCGGACAACGAGCAGTATTTGAGGAAGATTAAAAAATATCCATTTCTATACCCCGTAGGACCCCAACTCAACTGTTGATAGGCATATTTGGTTGCGGGCATCATGGAGAATTCACTAAGATATTTGAAGAAGGTTTTTGTTAATCTGCTTGTGCTGGAAGTTCCATAATTTTAACAACTTCAATATATTAATTGAATGCATAATGATATTATCACTATACTTAATTAACTAAATTGTCTTAGAAATTAGATAAGATAGAGGGATTAGAAATCAAGAGGAGCATAAAATCCTCTACTTGAAATAAAAAACCTTTGGAATAGATTTGTAAAAGATATTTAATACACACTATTTATGGTAGCACAATCTCTCTCCTTCACTAATAATGGCATCTATGATTACATAAGCTCTCTCCTTTGCTTTATATGACATCTATGGAAACACAAGCTCTATCATACATTATAAGACCATCATCCAATGATTCAAAAGCAATGTTGCAAAAGTCGGACACCTGAATAATTTGTAAGGGGTTAAACAATTCAACTCAGGGAAAAACTTTTAATTTTTTTTTGGAATAACTTGGTAGAAATTTGGCGAGAATTTCTCGGCAATTTTATTTGAAAAAATGCAATCGATTGATTCAATTAATTTTTCCCGATTTTCAAAAAATCGTTATTTTCTGGAAGTTATTTCTTGTTTGAGTATTGACTCGCCAACAAATTAAAATATCACCGATTTTTCTGCTAATTTTGCAACACTGCTCAAAAGGGAACACCTATGTGCAGTGAATGCATTTCCTAGGAATGCTAATAAATGTAGAAATAGTTAAATTTTTGTTTGATAGAAATACCATGACTACTGCATTTAAGGATTAAATACAAGCAACAAAAAAAAATATTTATTTTCTATCTAAACATTAAAGAGCAGTATGTATTTTCTATCTAAAAATTAAAATTAAGAAAAAAATTGTTTTGATTACACCAAAGTAGGACAACTGTTTTTGACAAATGAATGAGGAAGGATATGCTTGGTGACTTCGAAAAGTGAAGGATGCATGGAATGGACGGACACGTCTCCATCTGTCATAGCACGTTTTGCATGGGAAGTACATGGAAAGCATGCTCCTGGTGGACGACTGGTTTCTTCATTGCATGGAAACATATGACCGAAATTCCATGCAAACATTAGCATTCAATTGAAACTTAAGGGAAACCTCTGTAATGATCCTTATACATTATCCTCCAGGTTGGCCAAACCTTGGTGTCTTTTATTTCACTTTTCTGATCACATGACATGAAACCAAAGGGCTTAAGCACTTTAAAATCTTCACTACTGTCAACAAGGTTTGATTTCCACCCGTTATGAAGAATTCCCTGGATGTATTTCTTTGAGTAGGGTAAATTGCAGCACCTGCAGTACAGAGTTGAGGGCCTGCCTTGACAAATTATTGTCTTCATTCTTGGACACCGTCAAGATTGGTTGCAGCCTTAATAACATCTTGATCCTCCCTAGCCATTGAATATTAAGTAGCAACATGAGTCACCACTATCTTAGGCTGAACGTGTGAAGAAACAACATGAGTCATTCTCATTTCTTATATATCGCTAAAGGCTGCGGGATAGCAAGGCCAGGTTATCGCTTTAGAATTTACCACTTCAAGGAAGGAAGGCCAAGACTGGTGCTTCTTATTTTAGTAAGACTGGAAGAGGGAGAGATGAAGTGCTTCAGGGTCAGTTCTGGACCTGGAAAAATGAGAAGAGGGAGAGGCAGGAAGGAAATAAATAAGAAGAAGAAGAGTACGGTGCACTAATCCTTTCAGTCTGAAAGGGAGCAGGATATAAAGAATAAGAGTTTGGGAATTCTATCCATGCACCCATACATACTTTATATATGTAATTAACATCCATTCTCATTTATGTCATTTATTATGCTTTAGCATCAGTTCCAAGGGGCTGTAGCTCCTTCCCCCTACACGGATGGAAGGAATGGATGTAGCTCGTAACCCAACTATAGAAGGAAAGGCATCTGCCTGAAGGGCTTCACTCACAGATTGATGTGGATATATGCCTGTTGATAGATACCTGTGCTAATTGATACCCGCTTCAAGTTTAGGTATAGCAAGGTATGCCTATGGCTTCCTCTGTAGCTTTTAAGGGGAAACTTTATTCCCCTCAAAGGCTTTGTCAGGACTTTCCTGGTCCATCCTAGGTTGTGAAAAAAAAATAGCAGGGTTTATCAGTATCATAGATATATGTAGAGAGGGTTGATGTAGCGTTCAAAGGGTTCTTAAAGGCGGATTGTAACACCCCAAGTTTTGAACCCCCATTTTAAATAATGTATTGTTACAATGATGAGAAGCCAAAGTGCCCAAACAATTATTAAAAGGCCAGTGTGCCCAAGACATGTAATGTTTTTATCATTATTAATAATAAATACATCGTTGGTTGCTAGATAGATAAGGACTAGAATTATAGGGGGCTATGATTCCCCAAGAGAGGGGGCTTGAGGGGCTAAGTGTTTATTCCTATTTTAATTACCCCTTTTTGTCTAAGGGAGGGGATCAATTATGTGAGCTTCTTGGGGAAGGACATGAGGTTCTTGAATTCCCCACAAAGTTACTTAAACCCGCCTCTGGTCTGATGGGGGGGTTTGACTGATGGCTTGTTTGCTGATTTCCTGTACGTTCACTCATTTCCCTCACGCACTTTCATGCAACCACTTACCCATTCATTGATCCATCCTCACCTGCGTCTTGGCTTGATTAAGAGAAAGGAACTGCTGAGAATTAGCCATAGGATAGTTGGTTGTAATGGTCGCTGGTGGAATTTAGCTATGATCCAGGGCTTGCTTGTTTGAGATGGATTGGCCTGTGCCCTATTTTGCTCACAACTGCGAGTCCTGAGAGTTCTAGCATTGAGATTCTAGACCAGTTGTGCTGTAGGCTCTGGAAAAAAGAGAAGGACTGCTTGAGGGACTGTGTGGCAGAGAAGGGTCGAAGTCCTTTCTCTCGGGGTGGTACAGGCTGGGTAGAAGAGA
Source organism: Picea mariana (assembly GCA_032191745.1). Lineage (NCBI taxonomy): Eukaryota > Viridiplantae > Streptophyta > Pinopsida > Pinales > Pinaceae > Picea > Picea mariana. The sequence goes on from JASDQU010309362.1 coordinate 31,677, forward strand.
GTTGGGTACTTGGATTGTTGTGGGTGCTGGGAAACCTGTGAGAGCTTGAGAGTTGACTGGTTTTGGAACCCAAGTACACTCTGGAACCGTCCTTGTGGATTCATAGCCCTGGCTCAGGGGTGACACTGCTGTTGAGATTTGGAGCAGTGTTGTCTACGGTTGGGTGGAACGTCCTTGGTCTGCAGCCAGTTGGTGTTGTCTTTCTTAAAGATAAGTGCTCTATGTTATGGTATCATTTACATGCATATGAATGTATTTTCCGATGTATATTTAATTATCGTTTAATTGAATCTTTAGACTATGCATGCTTGCTAACTACTGTTGTGCATGTCGTTAAAGTCTTTTCTTTTATGCATCCTTAAATTTTAAAAAGGTATCCGTAAGAGAAAGAAGTCCAAGGGCGGGCTTGAAGGTAGCGTACCCCAGCCTATGGGTGGCTGGGGATGTTACGTTTTGGTATCAGAGCCTCTGGTTGAAACACTAGGCCGGTATGGGCCGGGTCTGTTTATTAGAGTCTCGTGGTTACAGATCAAACTCTGACCGTGGAGTTGAAAAGCTCAGTAGGAATGGCGCTGCAGAATCTACACAGGAGATAGAACGTCAGAGACCCATGTAAGGGGTTCAAAGGATCGTGACCGTCCCCTTCGAATTTGGGAGTGATCTCCACTGTAGGATCATGAGAGATTTGGGATCGTTGGATCGGAGGACATGTGAACATGGGTCATATGATGTAAAGGAAGCAAGGGTTAAGGTCACCACCGTCAGATCCCATTGGAGAATGAGATCAACGAACATGAGGCATCATGGGGAACCAAGTTGCATGGGAGATAATTTCCCAAGGCGGTCCTGCAATCCAAACCATGGTTTTCCCCAAGGGGTTACGTGTCAGCGTAAGGAGAATTGCGGGGTGAAAAGCGGGTTACTCCAAACAGCCGATGCGTGCCCCTGCAAATTGAAAGGCATGCAGTGATGTGACATGTTAGGGCTCGAACATCGAAACTCCGTATAGCCGAAGTAGATCCTGACCGTCGATCACCAAGAGGTACATGTTAGTAGATTAGTAAATCCGGAGAAATCTGTTTGAGAGGTTTTCAGTTGAGATTTGAAACTCCCGAAGCCCGGAGAGCCGGAAAGCCAGAGTAAATCTAGATCATCCGATCATCCGAAATAGATCTCAGTCGTCCGATTGTCCAAAATAAATCTCAAGCGTCAGATTGTCTGAGGAGAATCTGGGTCGTCTGATCCAGAAGAGACGTGGCGTAAATCTATGGATTTTGGGTGAAGGCCAGAGTAAGCCTCAACCGTCTGATTCAAGAGGACACATGACATAATCCTGTGTACTTCGAGGAGGTTTGAAGTTTGAGATTTCCGAAACCTGAAGACCCGAAAGGATCTCAGCCATTGATCTGCCGAGAGTCACGCGTCACCGTATCCGGGGTTTCAGATAAAAGCCAGTGGGGCTAGACAAGTTTTGAAATTTGAGATTTCCGAAGTCCGAAGACCCGAAGTAAGCCTCAACCGTCAAATTAAGGAGGACACATGGTGTGGATCCGTGGACTCCGGGTGAAGACCCGAAGTGAATATTAGTCGTCCGATCCAGGAGGACACATGGCGACAGATTGGCTAGTTTGGGAATGAAGAGTTTGGGAGAATTGGAAGCGTGCTAGTATGGAAAACTCCCGAACTCCCGAAGCTTGAAGAGCCAAAGTTATGGGGCACGATGATGTTACCTAGAGGTGATGTGGATCATAGAATTCCCGAAGTGATGTGGCTTGTGGAGGTCACCGGGGATGACGTGGACACATGGGATGTGTGCCACCTTTCGATAAGTTTTGAGCATTTGGAGTATTAAAAATTCAGTTAGAATGTGACATGTGTCACCCGCCTGATTGGGCCATGTGTTCGCTTCCAGTATTTCACCACGTGGCGATAGATCATGCAGTCCGGAGATTGGGCACTCCAGAGGGGAAAGATGTGACAGGTTGTGTTGGGTCGAAAACTCATGAAGGCCCGAAGGCCGGAGTACATATAGACCATTGATTCCAGAAGACACACGTCGAAAGATCGTCAAATTCGGGTGAAAGCACTCCGGAAGAAAGTGTAGGAGGAAAGTTTGAAACTTCCAAAGCTCGAAGAGCCGAAGCGATTCACAACTGCTGATCTGTGGGAGGACATCCATCGACAGATCATGAACTCTGGGTAAAAGCGTTCCAGAAGGATGTAAGCAAGGAAAGTTGAGACTCACGAAGCGCGGAGTCCTAAAGTGGATCTCGATCGTTGATTGTGAAAGAGGATGAGGACCGTTGATCCGGTCCTAGCTGAAAGTTCTGAAGTCTCGAAGCTCTATACAAGCGTTTTTTCAGCTAAATGCAAGGTCATGGCCGTGCTCATATGTAGATTGAGAGATGAGGGAAGGAGGGCTAAGGGCCAGATTAATTGTCTTCAAGACAGAAAAGTGCTAAGGAAGGATTTAGCCACGGTTTCTAGTCATGATCACCTGGGAGGGTGGTTTGAAATAAGCGCCTACGCAGGATGAAATTCTGTGTCAGCCAAGGATAACAGGACACTGTTATTTTTAGAGAATGGGGATATGATCTCCATGAACAAAAAAGAAAGAGACCTATAGCATGGGTTGGCAATTTTGTTTATCATATGCATAATTCTAACAAAATGGTTGCTTGCACATTTTGGAGAATTAAGGGGCTTAAGCACATCAACTCATGATGCGTATTAAGGAAATGGAAGAAGGCGAGGGAGCCTCCAGTCAGGATAAGGAGGCCGAAGGCTAGAATACCAGAGTTGGTGATGCAGAGACAGAGTCTAATAGACGCAAGGAAAAAGGAGAGCAGGAAACGTTAACATAAATGGTAAGAAGCTTGAAGATGGAAGTGCAGAGCTACAAAGAAGACAACAAGAGACTGATGAGAGATAAAAGTAAGATAAATGCTCGAGTGTTGCAGAGCTTAAATCAGTTGCAGAGACAAATGAAGAAGGGATCAAACTCAAGATAAGAGGAAGAAGGCAAGTTCCATGAAAGAAGGGATGATCGTGGAAGAGATGGTTATTCCAGAAGTGCCAGCAGAGCTCGTGGACACCACTCACCTCCTTACTCAGAAGGAAAGTTTTATGCATCGGAAGATCCCGCAAGCAATCCAGAGGTGTCTCCTGTTAGACAACAAAGAAGGAAACAAGTGGTAGATAGTTTGCAAGGAGAGCTGAGGAAGCTCAAGCCACCTTCCTTCGATGGTGGAAGAGAAAGGGAAGATGATGTCGAAGCATGGTTGCTTGGGATCAAGAGATATTTTCAGTTGCATAACTATTCGTCCAACCTGGAAGCCAGGATTGCCACCTACCATTTACATGGGAAAACTGCAATGTGGTGGGACCAACTGAAGTAAGTGGAACATGTTAATGAAAGTAGGATCACTTGGAAGTAGTTCAAGAAGTACTTCTAGAAGGAGTACCTCTCAGAGCATTTCTATGACAAGAAAATGCAGGATTTCGTTGAACTTCGATTGGGAAGCATGACTATGGCAGAGTACGAGAAGAAGTTCTTGCGATTGTTAAAGTATGTCAGGTTCATTGGTGATGAGAAAGTGAAAATACAGAGATTTCTAAGTGGACTGCCGGCCTTTTATAAGGAAAAGATCAAGTATGATGAACCCAATACCTTGACTGAGGTCATCGAGAAGGCTAAATAACTGTATGAGCAAGGCCAAGGAAGAGAATCCCTACAAAAATCTTGGAAGGACAAGAAAAATACAAAGTTCGATCAGAGGAGGAAAGGATTCAAACCACCCTTTAATAGGAATGAGCCTAATAGAAATCATCAAGATCAATATGCTAAGGGAGATTCCAGGAAGGAAGATTCCTTGGGAAAAAGGGGAAGGCCACCAATCTAATGCTGGGGATGCAAGGAAGATCACCTGTACAAGGATTACCAACACAGAAAGGACAGAGTGAAGACTATACACAACATCCAAGAGGCTACAACCATCGAAGATATGGGAAGAATCTATGGAGCTTTAGATGATTGACAAGCAGAGTACCAATCCAATATGATCGAGGTGGAAGGTAAGATAATAAATCAACCTGTTGCTATTTTGATTGATTCAGGAGCAAGTCATTACTACATTGATCCTAAGATAGTGGATAGATTACATTTGGAGAAAAGCAAACTTGGAAAAGCAAGTTTGGTTCATTTGGAACGAAAAGAAGAATCCATGATATGGTTAGAAGTTGTTCCATAAGTCTTAATGGCGTGAATACTAGTATTGATCTAAATATCATACCATTGGGGTCTTATGATATTCCGATTGGAATGGATTGGTTGGACAAGCATCATGCTATCCTAGATTGTCATAACAAGACATTTACATGTCTTGATGGAAATGGAAAACAGAGCACTGTGAAAGGAGTTCCAAGACCCATCTCTATAAGGGAGATTTCAGCCTTACAGCTAAAAATATGTTTTAGGAAAGGATGTCAATTGTATGCAGCTCATGTGGAAGAGCCAGATAATACAAAGGGGCCAAGCCTCAAATATTTCTCGGTACTACAAGAATTTGAAGATGTATTCCAAGAAATGCCCGAATTGCCACCAAGAAGAAGGATAGATTTCTCAATTGATTTAGTGCCAGGAGCTGCCCGATGTCGAAAACACCTTATAGAATGAGCACACTAGAGTTAAAAGAATTACAAATGCAGTTGGAGGAATTGTTGAAGAAAGGGTACATACGTCCAAGTGTTTCACCTTGGGGAGCACCAATACTTTTTGTCAAAAAGAAGGATGGAACCTTGAGAATGTGTATTGACTTTCGATCGCTAAACAAGCACACTATAAAGAATAAGTATCCTCTACCCCGAATTGATGACCTCTTTGATCAACTAAGAGGAGCAAAGATATTCTCAAAGATTGACCTGAGGGAAGGATACCATCAGATAAGAATCAAGGAAGAAGACATTCATAAGACAACCTTTAGGACTAGGTATGGGCATTATGAATTTATAGTGGTTCCATTTGGACTGACCAATGCACCAGCTGTCTTCATGTGCTTAATGAATGGCATATTCGGAAATTATTTGGATAAGTTTGTCATAGTATTCCTAGATGACATACTTATCTATTCTAAGTCTAAAGAGGAACATGAACATCACTTAAGACTGGTATTGCAAGTACTGAGAGAACATAAGTTGTGTGCCAAGTTGAGTAAGTGTTATTTTTATCAAAAGTAGATCCATTACTTGGGACACATTATTTCGGAGCAGAGCATAGCAATAGATCCAGAGAAGATCGAAGCCATTAGAGGATAGCCAACACCCAGAAATGTGTCAGACAGCAGATCTTTTATGGGTTTAGTTGGCTACTACAGAAGGTTCATAGTAGGGTTCTCTAAGATTGCTCATCCCATCACTTCTTTGCAAAAGAAGGGAACAAAATTTGAATGGACACTCAAGTGTGAAAATAATTTTAATATGTTGAAGGAATTACTTACTAGTGCACCTGTGTTAAAAATTGCTAACCCAAATGAAAGTTTTGTGGTATGTACAGACGCATGTAAGGAAGGACTTGGGGGAGAAAAATGGACATGTCATTGGATATGAGTCCATAAATCTTAAGGAACATGAGAGGAACTATGCTACCCATGACTTGGAACTTGCTGCCATTTTTCACACCTTGAGGATGTGGAGGCATTATCTCAAGGGGAAGAAATTTGAATTAAGGATAGACCACATTGGCTTGAAGTATCTTTTTGAACAACCGACCTTGAATGCCTGGCAAATAAGATGGCTGGAATTTCTAAGTGAATATGACTTTGATATCAAGCATATCAAGAGAAAGGAGAATAAAGTTGCCAATGCACTTAGTAGAAGAGTGCATATCATGCATGCTACTGCTGTCAGTATGCATCAATTAGACTTGAAGAGCAGGATTTTAGCTGGTCTTGTTACAGACCAGCATTACCTACAGGTAAAGGAAAACTTACAACAAGGAGATGTACGATAAAAAATAAAGGAGTATGAGATCAAGGAAGACAAACTACTCATGCAGAAAAATAGAATCTATGTTCCTAGTTCCGGAGAACTGAGGAATTTGGTACTGAAGGAAATGCATGATGTTCCTTATGTTGGACATCCTGGTTACCAGAAAAAAATTACAATAGTAAGAAGTCAGTTCTTTTGGCCGGGAATGAAGAAGGATGTTGCTGATTACATCGCTCGATGTATGGAATGTCAGAAGGTGAAGGCTGAGCATAGGAACCCAACGAGTTTGCTGTAGCCGTTGCCAATTCCAGAGAAGAAATGGGAAGTGATCACCATGGATTTCACCACAGGATTACCCAGAACGGATAAGCAACATGATTCAATCATGGTGGTGGTTGACAAATTAACAAAGGCTGCTCATTTTGTGCCTATGAAGACAACACATACATCGACTAATATTGCAGAAATTTTCATGAAGGAAATTGCTAAGTTCCATGGGATACCTAGGACAATTGTCTCGGACAAAGATACAAAGTTTACCTCCAATTTTTGGAGTGGATTGTTTAAAGGATTTGGCATAAATCTAAACTTTAGCACATCATATCATCCCCAGACACATGGGCAGACAGAGAGGGTCAATCGAATAATTGAAGACATCCTGAGAATGTATGTGATGGATAAGCCATCTAAGTGGGAAGATTACTTACACTTAGTTGAGTTTGCATATAATAATGGGTATCAAGCTTCATTGAGAATGATCCCATTTGAAGCCTTGTACGGTAGGAAATGCGATACTCTAGTAAGCTGGGACAACCCAACAAATAGAGTGGTACTGGGGCTGGAGTTGCTCAAGGACATGGAAGACCAGGTGGTCAAGATCAAGCAGAATTTAAAGGCAGCTCAGGATAGGCAGAAAGTCTATGTAGACAAGAACAAGACAACTAAAGAATTTAAAGTAGGGGAGCATGTACTTTTGAAAGTGAAGCCCAAGAAAATCTCTTTGAAATTGGGTAGTTGTACAAAGATACCAGCTAGATTCTGTGGTCCATTTGAAATATTGG